>MU267651.1:8993-113910 GCA_021014935.1 Hygrophoropsis aurantiaca
AGGATGGAAATACAAAGTAACGATATACAGAGCGGATGAACCTGGCACATTGTCAGCAAAATGGTCCACTTACGGTTGATGGAGAAGGTGTGGACGTGAAGGATAGGTTGTGCTTACTTTCCACACTATTGCAGTGGCCCCACAACTTTAAGTTAATCAACATTTCAAGCACGGATTCCTCGAAACTTTTTGCAACTCGACGCAAGCGCGATCACTAGACTATTTTGACGCAAACGTGATAGGATATTGACAACGTTAACATGAAAAGTTGCAGTTGCAGTTCACGGTTCGTGGCATGTCACTCTATGTCACTCCGTCCAAATCCGCTGATCCAGAAATTGGCTTTTATTTGCGATCCACTTGTTTCCACATGCACTTCCGCAGGTTTAGCCTAGTTTAGATCGCGGTTCCATCGACCACACTGTCAAAACCATGCTACACGTCGTAAGGACCTCCCGGCGGGAAAAATTGCTGGAGATTTATCTTCCTTGAACACATGCAACGATAGTCCAGCTTGTCCCGAGACTTAAACCTGCCTCGTACACAGTAAGCTCTTCTCGTAGTCTAGGTCAGAGCAGATCAGAGTATTCTTAAGTGTTACATGATGGCAGAACCCAAGGTACTTCTAACCGTCACTCGGGATACTTTAATACGGCCGCCGACTGACGTAGTTCTCGCTTGAGAGCTCCTTGTCGGGTTGATTTCCAGGGCTGCTGCGGGATTGGTGATATATGGTGTATGGTCTACAGCCTATCGAGGACTAGCCTTATCACCCATATGCTAAAAGTCTGCTAAAGTCTTGATGGCCACGCATGGACGCATGGACGTTGATCCTCTCAACCCATGTCGCCATATTGCCTTGATACTCTTCTATAAATCCATCAGTTGACACACTGCCGGGCCCATTTCTCCCCAGTTCCCCTTCCCAACATCTTCGCTGATCACAGCGTATCGGTCATTCCCCTGTGCAGCAGTCTCTTGCGTGAGTGGTTGATTGTGCCATCAGTATCCTCGATAATTTTTGTTACATTCGGCTCACTGCGTATAATTTTGTAGTGTTCACGCAATAATACCACAACAATGGTTCAGTTCTCTGTCATGCTCTTCGCTATGATGCTCTTCGCAGCAGCAACACCTGCGCTCCCCCTTTCTATCACTCCACCCAACTCTCCTGATACCCCCACGCCCACAACCTCCCTCTCTCCTGAAAATCTCAACCTCCCCGTCACCTTCGACCCCAACAGAACCAGAACACTCTCTGCTGCCAAGTCGAAATGCACAATCATCGCAGACTACGACGTCTGGGCGATGCAGCTCTTCAACGACTACGGCTGCAATATGCATCGCGGATGGGAGAGAATTGATGCCTACGACCCACATGTATGCATCCCTGCCACTGATCCAAAAAATGTTCCAGTCGTGCGCTCGTTCGCATTTAGCGGAAACTCGCCGCTTACGGTCAGGCTGTATCATAGTAAGTTGGTTCTATTTTGTGGAGTGTGTTGTCAAGAGATGCAGTGTGGATTGCTTACGATTTTTTGTTGTTATTTTGAACAGATAAAGATTGCAAGGGAAAGGCATACAGTGCGTCTTCTGCGTCCTTTGTCTATAATTGAATATTCGACTAACACTGTTGTTCCCTCCCCCAACGCTAATTTACTTGATCTGAAATTCACCTCATCTGCTCTTGATCGCTTATATCTTACGCTCACTCACGCCCACTCGGCTAGAGGAAAAAAGCAGTTCGTGGGGAACACTGCATTGGGAGGTGGACAACGCTACGACATACGAATACAACAACATGCTTGGGTTCAAGGTTTCCGTAACCTAGCGCGCTCGTGGGCAACACTCTGGGAAGTGGATCCGTAGATTGGATCCGTCGGGCATGTGCAATCCCCCCGGTCATTTCGTAACAAGAAGTGACAGAAAGATTTCACAATACTACTACTGTAGAAGAGAAACGGTCAAATACCTACTTCGCCCGACCTTTTTTTCCGAGTTCATAAATCTAGATTAATGCCCGGCCTCGTACAGGAATTAATGCGAAAATGTTTGGCTTTGTTGAAAATCAAAGCTGCTGACATATAAGTATGACTGGGACCGAAATATGTTTCGAGCAAGTTTCGAGAACAAGAGCTAACAAAAGCAGACAAAAGCCCACTAACACCTTCGTGTTTAACGTTTATTTGCCGTCGTGTTTAAAATTGCGATACATACAAGTGCTGGAGCCTTCCTAGAACTTTATCTACATGTACAGAGTCATGATTAGTAGGCCGAGGGGAAACACAGAAACAGTCAGCTATTGGTATGATGGTACTAGTAGTTTTTCGCAAGCAAGTCCAGATCAAAGTAGTCCCGTCCGAGTCATAAGTCGTGTATAAATGGTCAATTATTGCTTACTCCGTCCTGCGCTCGCACGCTGGCCTTCGCCGTTAGATGAGCCTGAACCTGAGTTAACATCTTCCACAAATTTTCCTCGGTCCTCTGATGGAATCTTTTGCTTATCCTTCCGGTTACCTCGCCACGAAGAAAAGGATCGAGTCGTGCCAGCCGACTTGGTAACTGGAGGCGCAGGCGCAGGCGCAGGCGCGGCGCCAGGCATGCCTTCGGCGCCCATCCCAGCGCCCGGTTTCACCTGAGCCATATCATTCTTGGAAGGCGAAACAGTGTTGGATGTTTGATTTGTGGGACCCAGTTCTCCCCTCTTTTCAGCCTCCAACCTGAGGAACTCCTCCCCTCTGATGCGGAGGAACTCTTCAAGAAGAGCAGCATTTCGCGAGTTGGCCTTGTACATCGCGAGAACAACATCCCCGGCAATTGGAATGAGGCCGCTAAGAGCTGATACTGAGTTGTTGATCAGCATCCGCCGTACAAGCCACCCTGGAAGCCTGGGATGTTGCATTAACATCATGTCATAACGGATAACAACACATTCAGCACTCACTCCGCCTTTCGAGCCTTCCGAACAACCAGAAAGTAATTTAGGGCGACATCTGCGACATCACCTGCGCCAGGTATGATGCCAATGATGAATGTCCAGCCAAAACGGAACCCGCAGATTGAAAATCCCTTGTCAAGGTAGTGTGCCCGTCTTTGTACGGACTTGAGGATTTTTGCATCGCGCTTTGACAACCCGGGTGGAATGTCGCGCTACGAGGGCATTATTAGTTTTATCTAGAGCCAATCGATCCGAATAGGCCCACCTTTTTGCGTTTCTGGCGTCCTCGGTCATCGAGATAGAACTCGTACAATGGATCGGGTGGACTGTACTGTTCCAGATGTTGCGCGAAAAGCTTGATACCAGTGTTCTGAAGATACGAAGTCATTTTACAGAGAACGAAAAGTAAGGACGAGGCGGTGGAGAGGAAGGAAGGAGTGTGTGGTGCTCTTATACTGTTGCAAGGCTCAAGGCCTTGTTTTGGACCTTACGGAGGCAGTGGATTGTGGTGTGACATCACTCATTGTAACTCCCTCCCGAACCGGAAGCTGTGCTGGGATTCCCCGCATTGCCTTGATACCCCAACGTTAACGCATATTCACCAATATTCATAATGCAATAATTCCTGGAAAACGCATGTAGTGCTATTAGGTTCTGAAAGATAAAGTCGGTCGTCCAACGTGCGTGAACAAAGAAAACAAAGAAAACATAACAGCGGTCGTGAAAGAATGTCGTCACAAAGTCTTCCAAAAGTGTTCAGACTTCGGTTTATATCTCATGCGCCCCCTTGCTCGCCAGAACCATGTGCCTCCCCATTCGAACGCGGACCACCTTTTGTTAGACCGGCAGCGGCGAACCCTCTAGCTGCGAAACCACCTCGGCCGCGACCCCTGGGACCACCCCGACTTCCCCCACGCTCGCCACGATCTTCACGGTCTATTGCTTGTTTCACGTCGACAACAGCATCCTTGATTTTCTGAAACAGTATGAGAATGGAAGTCGACACATCACCATAGAAATGACATACCTGGCCATTCTTATCTAAACCTGCCTTCATCGTCTCCTCATCTCCAAACTCGACATAAGCAAGTTTCTGAACTCGGCCATGATAGTTTCCGGCAGGGAAGTGCACTTTCGTCACCTATATCGCCAGATCAGGGTGACCATTTCAGGTTATATTCAAAAAGCTTACTCCAGAGCCCGCGCCACCGAAAAATTCTCTCAGCTCCTCGTCGCTACTCGAATTTTGGAGGCGAACAAACAGGGTCCATGGATGTCTGGGGGGCCGTCTGCTAGTTGGCGTTCTCGCGCCTGCGCTGTCTGTTGTTGGCGATTTCATTGTAGATCTATCAGCTTCAGGAGTCGACTCCTTCGCGGTGTCTATAGCTGGAGCCTCAGGGACCGGAGTTGCTTTGCCAGACTTTGGTAATTGAATTTCAGCAGGAGTATCCTTCTTCTCCTCCGCATCCTTCTCATTGGTCTCTTTCTCAGCCCGTTCCTTGTCTTTCTTCTCTTTTTTGTCCTTTCTCTTTTGTTTTTCTTTCTCAGCCCTGTCTGAGGATGGCGCTGGTGACCCGTTGGTCTTGGGTTGAGATTGATTCGAAGTCGAGGCGTCTTTGGAAGTTTCCTTGGCCGCGGCGGGCGGTGGAGTTGCAGCAGCAGACCTCGTCTCTTTCGGTAAGTGGGGCGGCGCCTGTTTCTCAGTTGGCACAGGGGTAGAGCCTTTCGAAGGAGGATTCGTTACTGCGTTGGGGGGAAGAGAAGAAGTAGTCGAATTGGGAGTGGGCGCGACGGTGCTAGGGGTGGCGGTTCTGCGATAAGCATAGTTGAATCCTGAAAAATACAAGTTAACGCGAACAACTTATCAGGAAGAATACTACTCACCTTGACTTTTGAGTTCTGCACTGACCCTCCCTTCTTTGACGTCCAGTACGAGAGAACCGTACGCTGCATCGCACAAATTCCAATTCCAGCAATTTTTCCAGGCGGGTTCTTCGCCTGGAATAGCTGCCCCAGCACCAGGTTGCCCCTGGACAGGAGGTATACGCTCAATAACAGAAAGTGCTTTATCAAGTAAAATACGCTGATGTTCATCGATGACCGTGTCCACCTGCCCCTTGACACTGTCCCATACTTTGTCAAAGCCTTCCTTGCCCGCGAGGAGCTTGTGGCGGAAACCATCGAAATCACCCTGAACACTGAACTCGTTATACGAGCTCGCGTAACGGAAGTGGAGGCCAGCAGAGATTGTGAGGTCGGCTTTGAGGACCAGACCGAGTTGTGCAATCACACCTTCTCTGCCTGGACTGGCGTGAGTCACGAGCAGTCGCGTTTCGGTCGGGTCGAATACTCGTTGCGCGGTGTCGACGAGCTCGCCAATCTGTAAGGCTGTTGTCCACATAGTGCCTTGACCACCAGCGATTGTGGCGTTCCCGTCGCCGTTGTCGAACATTTTATGTGGCACCAAAGCGCCTCCTAAGCCGAGAAGACGCAATTTGACGCCTCCGACATCGAGGCAGCGCGTAGTGGCCTCGTCGAGAACGTGAAGGTTGTCGATGTTGTACACTCCTGCGCGGAACTTTTCAAGGATGATGACATCCTCGCAGGCACCCCAGACGGTGAAGACGGGGACTTGAAGTTTGATCTGGCCCGATAAAAGCAAGGGGAATTCAGAAAGAAGTGATATATCCACGGTGTTACGGATGACTGCAGGGGTATTTTCGGTGGCCAGGAGATGTGTGCGCTGAGCGGTGGGAATCAGAGGAGAATACATCGTGAGGTGGCGAAGCGTGCGGTCATTGATTCGGTCTAAACTGTTGCTTTCTGTGCATAACGCGTCAAAAAAAATGATATCAAAATTTTGCACTGTTACGGACCAAAAAAACCAAAGTCTCCGGTATGAATGATGGCTTGTGCATTAGCTTCTCGAGCAAGGTCATTGAGCCCGGAGAGACGACCACGAATGTCAGCAATACACAGGATGCGACCGTGCGCGGTGTCGAGAACCTTTGTCTGGGTATTTACTTGGTGAATTTGAGGTCTAGGATTAGGAGACGCAGCAGGACGCGTCGAGGCTGAAGCTGGACGTGAAGAAGACTGCATTTTTATGAGAAACTATGATACCAAAAGGTGGGCAAGCAACACCAGGAGGAAGGGGAAACAGCAAACCTGTGGCGTCCAAAGAAAATTATCCCATTATTACGTAATATTCAGGGGGTCACAAGGGTTAGCCAAGTCCTCGTGGCATCCCGCCGGAGGGGTTATCGACCGCTCGTCGTTTGTGAGTTATCCTTGTGCGTTTTGAGCGTTGCAGTTGTTGAAACCAAGATATGTTCCTTGAGATATGGCGATACAGTGTTACATGTGAGAGAACAAAGTCATGATGCGTAGCACGGAAACGCCGACCAAACGGCTATAATCGGTAAGCAGAATAGAATTGGTTTGGAATTGGTCCCGGTGTATGAATTCCACCTGGCTCTGAGATTCAGTGAATCCATCTGCAGCTTTATCCAGGCTGCGGTGGGCCTGCATGGCATCAAGAGCTGTCCATATTCCCTCTCCAGCTGTATTTTCATCTTCAACCTCAATTTCTGCCTCGGACAATTTACTGGCTTCTATCCTCTCTTTACCCGACAATCCATGCATCATCTGTGCGACATTTCTTGCTGCACCAGAAGATGGCCTGCCTCAGGAATCGCTCGAATCAGCCAGACAACATCTGCTGGAACGAAATAAATCATTACCGCTCTGGGATTGTTGGCTCCCAAGTGTAAAGTTTCAGCAGGAGGCGCCTGCGCTTTATGTCTTCGCAGTGGTCGCATGTGAACGTATGGATTCATGTAAATCTGACCTCCGAAGCCTCAATCTCACCGGCCTAACATGTGA
The DNA here is from genome assembly GCA_021014935.1 of Hygrophoropsis aurantiaca. Taxonomy (NCBI): domain Eukaryota; kingdom Fungi; phylum Basidiomycota; class Agaricomycetes; order Boletales; family Hygrophoropsidaceae; genus Hygrophoropsis; species Hygrophoropsis aurantiaca. Next base: position 15,817 of record MU267651.1, read on the forward strand.
GTCAATATATCTTTTGTATCGGCAGAAGAGCTCATTGATGCTCATGCCACTGTGGCTTGTCAATACTCTTTCATCAATGGTGTGAATGCTAACGTACCCTTTCAGTGTCTGAATTATTATCCTTTCAACCACAAGATCTCTACCCCTGTTCAACCTATTGTGCCGACCAGCGATCCCCTTGTTCGACTTGCCTTCACCCACCCTCATTACCTTCCGCGTCGACTTCTACTTCCTCTTCTGCACTGCTGCTTCCTCGTAAGCCCTTGCGCAACATTTACGCCCACTTTTTAGATGCGGTTCGAACCCGTGTAATCGATGATATTGTAGAGGCCTCTAGAGATAACTCCTTGGGAGCATCTGCACTGCGTTTAAAGAACGGTGTTTTGCTCAGCTCCTCCTCAACGATGTACGAGTGGGGGATGGACTGGCAGCACAATGCTCACCTGAGGTTTGTCTGTCAAATTCTATTGTCTACATACTCTAATCACTTCGCAGACCTCTTATCCTATGCGATCTCGAACTTCGCCTCACGCCGTCCCGCGTCGAAATTCATTCTATGCTTCGCGCCACCGAATATATTCCATTTTATACATCTCCCCCCCTCCCCACTGGTACACCAATTGCCCTACTTCCATATGGCACTCCCGCGTTTTTCCTAAATTCATATAGCGGACCAACTTCCAGGTTGACAGCTCAGTTCGAGCAATCTCTATCAGGTCTAGGTGCGGGCGAATGGAAAGCACCCCGTCCACCATTTGCTTTCTCAGCCTCTAAGCGGAAATCTTGTCGTCCCGAGCCATTCTCAGGAAAGAACGTAATGTACATCATCGCCTGGCTAGCTGTACAGAACAAACAAGGAGAAGACAAAGGTATGCCCGTGATATGGCCGTCACGGCTATGTGTCTCGTTTCTCCCCTCCTCATCGTCTGCACATGCTCGGCGAGCGTTGTCATACATACCTGAGCTACCCTCACAACTCCAGCCATCTCCACCTCCACCAGCTCCTCCTGCGATATCTATTGCATCCCCATCTGCAATGGATCAAGATTCGAGCCCGATCTCACAATCTCATCCTATTCACATGGCTCGCCCGATCACTCGCCGCGCTTGTTCTGCTCCCGCCACTGAGTCCATCTCTGCTTTCCGCTCCCTCATCTTGACAAAACCAACGACCATTGCACAGGTGGCTGCGGAGGTGGGCTCCTATGTCGAATCAGTCGCAAAAGAGCGAGAAAAGGAGCGCGAACGGATTCGGCGGGAAAGGGAGACGGCCCACGTTTCTGCTTCTCCCAGAGGCATAATAACTCCCCCCGCTGGCCCTGCTCTTACTTCGGGCCCATCAAGTACTCCATCCGTAGCTGTGGAAACTCCGAGCACTACTTCTACCCTCCCAGCAAACCTGGCACCATCCACAGGTCCAGCTCCTTCAACAGTGGCCCAAGCCTTGCCACAGCCACACACTTTTTATCCCTCACCTCCTGTTACGAACGGACCCCATTCAACTACAGCCGAGGTCCATGCACCTCAAACATCCGAAATCATTCCCGAAATCGTTCCACCGTCCGCCGCCACGACCATCGTTCAAACTGATTCTATTTCGGGCCTGCCAGCTTACGATCCATTTGCTAACATGGACTCGTCATGGGCTCAGCCCTCAAATGATTTCATGACCTACGAGATGGGTTTCGGTATGAATATGGACGAAATGCCCACAGGCGGCGGTAATGGTAATGGCACCACGGATCGGCTTGGCTCCATGGACTATGAGGATGGATTCACCTTCACCGATGATGACTTCAGTTTCTTCGATGGACCCTCGGCACCATCAAGACCAGCCGCAGCGGCTCCATCCGAGGTTTCTACCGGTTTAACTCCCGCAGCTGGTCCGGCACCCATGGGGCTATCACCGTCCCTGTTTGGAGAGAATCATTTCTCATCTAACGGCCCCGCAGCTACGCCTGCGCATTATTCGTCCCCGTGGGGAACGAGCGGGACCGTCGATGGCTTTACGCCACGATTTGCGGATCACCCTATGCAGGATCTCATAACGCCGGCTCCGGATTTGATGCCTTCGTCTCCCGGGATGACAGCGTCGTCGCATTCTGCGCCTGCAACTCCCCAGGTACACATATTTGGTGCAGAACACCACCGAGCCCTGTTGATAGCTCATAATTTTTTCGATCCTATACCATTCGCGCCTAGTCATCGGATTACTGATTCGAAGTATGCTATGGGTAAGTTCGCGCTTCCGAGCCCGCCTGATGAGGAGGATCGGACAGAACCTATACCCGTTCTCTCGTCACCCGCACGTATCATCAGCAGCTGGAAACTTCGATATAATGCCGCGACGGATCCTCGTATCGGCGTTGTACGCAAGTTAATTGGCGTCAAGAGGAAGAGCTTTGACCAAGGCTCGCGAGAATACAAGAATGCACCGACCTGGATTCAGCAGCATGAAGATTGGGCAAGCACAGCTGTTCTTGAAGACGCCGAGGATACAAAATCTGATATCGCGTCCGAGGATGATGACATAGACGACGATCCTCCCGCCCCGTCAAGAGCTTCTACCCCTCCTCCAGCATACCTGCCAATAGGTCCAACTTTACTGCACATGCAGTTCCACCATTCGTGTTTACTTCCACTGAGTAGTCCTCTTAAACCGCCAGGTGCAGCTGTGGCCCCGATGGGCATCCCAACGGCCGTACCGGCGTTTGCCCCGACTCCAGTATCTCCAGCTGCTGTCTTGGGTACCGCCTCAGAGAAGTCGAAATCTCTGGAGGCTGCTGGCTACATGATTGCCAAGGAAGTGGTAGAAAACATGGTTTGGGCTAAGGCGTGGCGGTTGAACAATATCAGTACCACCCCGTCCAATCTCTCGTCGGACATCTGGTACACTGATGTGTCAAGTCTGTCAGAAATTCTAGCCAAAGTTCCTTCTCTTTCTCCGCCTCCCAGTCTGCAAGTATTCTTTGAACTTGGTGCGCATGACTGCTTGTGAGATCACGACTCCTTTTTGAATTAAAAACTTATAGCTTCTGGATCTTCTTCCCAAGAGACCTCATTGCAGCCCTTGGAACCCCCAATGCTGTCTGTTGCTAAAGGAGATTCTGTCATCCAAATACTTCCATCTGCCATGCGCTTTCACGAAAAGCTGGGTTTAGGACCACGGGGAGGCAAAAAGGATGTTCGCGCGTTTGTGTTTTACGAAGACGAAGGGCCAGAAAGACAAGAACAAATCGAACTTTGGCTTGGCAATGTCTCTGCAATGTACACCGTGAGTCCTTACTCTAATGTGAATGAACATGCGCATTTATTCGGACATAGGGGAAACATCTTGGATCACACCTCGCTGGGAGCTCCAACACCTGTCCCAAGAATGGAATTGTCCCGTTACATCTGGAGTCCCTGCGCAAACATCTTGGTAATTCGCATGCTTAATTCTGCGAACAATCTCTGACGAATATTCTAGCGTTGCTCATCGCGAGTTTGCCGACATCTTCCGCCAGTCTCGTCTTCTACATCGTCATCCCGGACTCGGCGATGTCGTTATCATCTCCTCTCCTCCGGCAGGTTTTCACCGCTGTCAAAAATGTGCAGAGGACGTACTCAGAGGCGCATATACACTTCCAGTTTGTCCCTGAGTGTCTTGTCCAATGCGCCAACCAAGATGCCGACATGGAAGCTCTATGCTACTCTGTCTTTCAGCGAATTCTGTGCCCAGTGGACCGATATATGTCACGGCGGTTATTTGACCACGGAGAACGGAGTCGCAGCTATTTCCAAGAGCCACTGGTTACAATCGCCAGACCGCTAGTTACTCGCGTTCAGTTTACTCAACAGACTCCCGCTGATACTCTCGACGTGATTGATCGCCATACACTTTTACACATAGGCTACAGTATGTCGGAGTGCGGTAAATGGTTGCTCGCTGCGTGTATCGACCAACGTGGGGAAGCGTATGATCTTTCGGCGTGGCTGACACAGGAAGAGTCTGAATCGGCTGCTATTGGGCAGTTGTGGGATTTCGCGCAACGAATCGCACGCAAGGCGAACATCGAATGGCGCATGGTCTTCACGAAATTAGGTTCGATGTCTGTCAGCGAACTCGATGGTATGTGGACTATGATTCCGGATAATTGATCTGTGCTAATGCCGGTTGCTTCCTAGCATGGACAAAGCATCTATCGGCGTCTGATCATGATGGAGTACCTTTCCAAGCAATCGTGTCATGTGTTGACCAAGATCCATCCTTGACAATTATTCGTCACGCGGGCAACTCCATACACCCCTCTCCACCAAAGCGCTCCCCATCGAAAGACCTAATAAAGCCCGTATATTTGGATGCTGCTTCTGTGACATACGCTCTCTATCCCTCGACGCGAATCCCTTTACTTTCACATTTATCATCGGTACCAAACGCATGCGATTCGTGTTTCGTGCCAGATTGTGAGGATATACCCCTGTCCGACACTCTACGTATGCTCCCAATTTCGACATCGATTCTCATTCGCCCATCTGTCGGCGCTGGCAGTCCGTCACCAACTATACTCCACACCCACCTCCTGCATACCTACAAATCTCCCAATTCATCATCATCGATATCCGACGATACCACACTCAAGGATATCACCCATAATTACTACGAGCTTTCTGTTCTTGGCGGCATCATGTTTAGTCAACTGGAGCATTCCATTCTACCACTACATCTTCAGGCTCTTGAGATCATGCACAACGCACTGAGGCAAGGGGATATCGAACAGGTATGATCCCGTCGTATCTGTTTTCTTGCTTGCTTTTTCTTTCTTGCTTTGCTCCTTTCCTTGTTCCTTGATAGAGTACTATAATCATACCGTTGCATCTCTTTTGCATTTATACTTACGCGCATTGCATACTCAAGTGCTATAGTATTTGTATCCCTACCTATCACCTTTTGCTTTCATCGGATTGATGGTTGTAAAGAGGCACTTTATTATTATGGACTAACCCATGCTGTACAACACAATGCGTTATTGAGATTATTGAACCTTCTTCTCCTGGGCATTGTATCCCCTGGGGATATCCGAGCTCAATGATGATTGAATGCTGGCCAGAGCCGTTACGCCCATCAAGACTATCGGGACGAGAAGGAAGAATGTGATGAGGAGTCCGACTATAAGTGGGGTTGTAAACAGTTGGTAACGCTTGAAGATACCACCTTCTTCGGCCAACGTTGAGTCGAACGATCCTGGCGAAGGGGCGGAATCAAACTCTGATGACTCTGCACGGCGCGATAGCGCGAGAGGTGAGCCCGAGTATACCACAAGGTGGTTGGCAAAGTTAGCAACAATCTTCTCCAGCTCAGAAGAAAGTCGGGACTCTGTGGTGTGGTATGTTGGGTAAAGGCAACACGACGCGGTGTTATGACTTACCGTGCTCAGCCATGATATTCTTTCTGTGATGATCGCTACCATCCATAGACGGCATAGTCATACAAAATACGTGCTTGGAGTCTTTGTTGACTGTGACACTGTCTTCCACCGGGTTGATATTCACGAGATGGGACCCACAGCGGTTTGATACCAACTGCGTGAAATCCGCTACGAGATGGGGTGAGCCTCGCTTCACGTGTGGTAGTTGCCGAGATAACGGTGCATCCCCAATCAATCTTGCGAGGGAAGACGTTTGGGAAAGCGTCCGAAGGTCAGAACTGTGCAACTGGCGCGAAACTTAGTACAGCTAAGGAATGTGATGCACAGAGTGCTCACGCCGGGATGATCAATAACTACGACTGCATCATAAGAGCATATGCTGCTTTGCGAGAAAACGTTGCGCAGCAGAGATGCAGAGTCGACTGAAGTATATTCCGCAGGTAGAACGTCCAAAACGTCAGAGCTGAACCGAATTGAAGGTCGTTAAAAATACAATGGTAAAGTATGAGCAACTAACCTTTGAGAGGCCCAAGCAACAATGGGTATCGAATCAGAAAAACCCAATACTCCTGCTACGGGGAGTAAAGCAAGTAGAATGGCACGGCCAACCATCTTGGTGTTCATTGACAAGAGACAAGTGAGGTTGCTTAGTCATCCAGCTGGCTCTCTGCTTTCAACGTCCATAAACCAGCCAGTCATGTCCACAATTCCTTCTCAAGCAAAGTCAAAACAACTTCGTGCTTGTTTGTTATGCTCTATAATACAACATCCTATGGATTTCAGAAAAAATGGATGCCCAAACTGCGAGGAAATCATGCAGGTGCGCGCTTTACAGCGACTGCCCGGTTCTATCCTAATATTTGTACAGATGAAAGGTTCTCCTGATCGCATAGGCGTTTGCACAACAACATATTATGATGGTATAATAGCTGTCATCGATACGGAGACCAGCTGGGTTGCACGCTGGCAACGAACATGTATGATACCTCTCTTGAATGTCGGGGTAGCCTGATTATTGATTTTGTTTCGTAGCCAAATATGTCAGAGGAATGTATGCTGTCCGAGTGAAAGGTCGAGTACCCGAGGACGTAGAAGCTGAGCTTGAGAGCCGTGGCATCAAGTACCGTCCCCGTGATCAAACCGACCAAGATTAAACTTCACCTCATACCAACACTATACGGTACATAATTTTGGTATTCTGGTATGCATTGTGTACAAGCATTAATTCTAACGTATGTATCAGTAGGTAGTCAAATATCTGGTATAATTCCAACAGATATATGTATAGAGCCTCCAGGTGGTATGTGCCTGCTCCTAGATTCAAGTTCAGGTGGTACAACATTATTGAGTAAATCAAAATCCAGCAAGTGGATGGTATTGATGTCAGTATTCTGGATGAATTAGAGAAGTTCATGCAGTATGCTGTCATAGCGGTGCGGCATGTGTGCTCTGAAATCGTACAGTCAATTTCGCTTGCGCCAGAAGCAGGTGATATCACCCACCCAAGCATGTTCCTTGAAAAGACAACTTGCGAAAAGACTTTCTTAACGTCCAATACCTCGAATAATCTCAGTTTGTCATGGTCCTTTGGAGATGAAGATAGCCGATGGGAGGAATGTAGGTCGACATCCCTCATCGCCCATAAGACTCGCCCAGGAGGGAAAAGGTCGGCCATTTGCATATTGACTTCCAGAGTCTTTCTTACGGATAAGAACTAAAAATATTCAGCGCTCATCGAAAATTCAGTGCACCCATAATGCATACCCATTCTGGATCATTTGGTGAACCGTGTCCGGACTTCCATTGTCGAGCCCGCTGTGTTACCGAAACATAGCCTTCCTTGCCTCCTGATTTTTCGTTAGCATCACACAGCCACAGCGATGCATTGCGCATATCACGAATGGAGCCTAGCGAAATGCGTGACACAATGTCGTTGGAGTACACAAATGAAACGACGAGCTTGGCTGCGAGTCGACTCAATTCTGCATCTACCAGGCAACTAGACATGTTAGGTGAGTAACCGCAGTGGTCAGGAGGATGGAATAGGACACACGGAGGTGCAACACAGTAAACTGCGACAGGACGATCGACAGGTAGCCCACTTGAATTCACGGTAAGACAGGTCGTAGGATCTGCCCACATCTGCAATGCGATCAAGACGCGTCCTTTCGCTTTGTCACTGGACTTACTAAGGCAAGTAAAGTAGCAACACCAGCCCCAAGACTATGTCCGCTTAGTATGAGTTCTACTTATTTACATTAGAAATTTTATTGGATAGTATAGCGGAATAATGAGTACTGACCGTACTCGGGATTTCGGATCAGAGCATCCATCACAGCGAGATGTACTGGTTTTCCTATCTCACCCATTACTCGAGCCATACGAAGCATTCCTCCATGTACATGGTATATTGGGGATGTCGAGGAGCATGATTGTCGTTTTGATTTCGTTCCCGGTGTGTGACGCCCAGCGTAAAATAAATGATCGTCCCGTTCCTCATGAGATTTGCTAGATGCTGGCTGAAATTCGGCAGGTTCGCATGTCAAATCCACAGCTAGTTCATTCAGTGACATAGTACCTAATTCAAATATATAATTTTGCTCTAGTGGTTAAAAAATGAGCACTGACCTCGAAGGATGAGCACAACTTGGCGGCGATCGTGGTCAGTGAGCACCCAAAACCTGGGCATCTGACGTTCAATACCAATTACTGCAGTGGCACGGAGGCGAGTTTCAGCATTGCTCTGATCCAGATCTCCATGGTGTACCGAGCTTTCGAAAATCTCCTTGTCGTGTTTTCCCATCAAAATGTCCCACCAAGATCTAGAATACTCGGAACTGTCGTTCTCCAGGTACACAGGCGAGGTTTGGTTTCCCGAAGCCTCCGCTTCAGCCGCGTTTACGGCGCTTTCTAGCTGAGCTTCTTCAGCATCTTTCTCGTTGCTGTGTGTCGGTGCTTTGACGGTTCTGGAAGTGAAGAGGGGATCGATCCCGAAGAATAGCAAACTCGCGCCTCCATATCCTGCGAGGACCATCTTCGAGAACCGGCGCAAATTGGCTTTCACCTCCGCAATAGATCGCGTTGGAGGCTCTATCCGCGTGTCTTTCCATTTAAAAGAGGACATTGACGATATTGAAAGTTTTCCAATCGAAAGAGTACTCGAGGAACGCTGTCGCGTAGTTCTAGCTTCTCCAATATCTGCAGCAATGAGCTGTCCTCGGTTTCCCGGGAATATAACATCCGAGGTTACACGGATACGCGAGGGAGTGCGCTTCAACTGCGGACCCGAGGTATGGTCATATACTTGAATTTCTTGAAGGTAATTAAACCATATCTTCTCTTGCCATTCTTGAGTGACACCTTGGAGAGCGACCCAAGCTATTAATGCTCTCACTACTTCAGTCAAACCGTATCTTTTGGCAGGCATGTTTGCAGAGAATTCCGGGCTATCCCACTCCCGTTTGACGAGAGTGATGAATGAGACCAGTGAGAACGATGCCTCACTGCTTCCGGGGAAAATTACGGATAGTATATCAATAGAGCTGTGTGCTGCTCTCAGCGAAGCAGTAGAGATATATTCTCCGAAGTAGATCGGAGCGAGTGTGAGTCTTTCAGCGAAAGTGATGGCACTGGAGACAGCGCCCTCTAGTACTGGGGCGGTGACATGTCCTCCGAAAACGACACGATCAAAGGTAGCAGCTGTGACACCAATGGTATTGGAGGCTACATCACGAGCGACGGAGAACTACAATGTACAAATTAGTGAATTCTACACTCATGTGAACAATTGACATACTCCGAGCTTTGTACCATCTTTAACTGTAGAGAACGCAAGGGAAGTCATTGCTGACGCGACATCGAGTCCACGTCGGCCAAATTGTTCCCAGTCATAGCCCATGGCGGAATAAAATCTAGCAGGGTATTAAGTAGTTCGGGAGCGCAAGTCCATGCTCGAGCCAATTCCCGTTGCCCAACACTTTCCTGTGCGAAGCCCAAAGCAGAATCGAGAATCAATGCGGGGTACCGAAGAAGCTTCAGAGTTTGCCTTGTGATAATGTCAATGACTTAACATATTCTCACGATCAGATATACTCTTAGTTTGAAAAATAACTGTTAAATAATTGTTATCCCGGGGCCATGACCTCAAGCTTGCGCTCCGCTCTGCCAATTCTCCGAGTTGCAGCGTATCGCCCTTGTACCCGCGGAATCTTTCGTTCTGCGCTCAGAACATTTGCGACAGAAGCTGGAGCAGAACACGACCCGAAACCTTCAAATTATGGCCAGCCATTATTTCCGTCCCATCCACATCTTCGTGAGCAATGTGGTCTTGTGAGGTATTATCCTGCTGAAAGGTAATCTGACAGTCAAACCGAATGAGTTGACCCCCGGAATTCCTGCCGAGGAATATGAACGACGGCGGAAGGAGCTCATGGATAGTTTACCTGCCAATAGCGTGGTGGTGTCTGTCGCCGCACCAATAAAGTATATGAGTGCAAGTATGTATTCGCTTTTATTCGTGATATAATCTAGCTTACACCATCCCAAGATATATTGTAAGTGTCCCATCACATAATCTTCATTCATTCATCTAAGGATCCTGAGGGAAGCTATAAATTTCGTCAAGCGTCTGATTTTTGGTATCTCACTGGCTTCGAGGAGCCTGATGCGGCGGTCATTCTCGGTAGGAATTGACTGACATATCTCTGGCAAACTTAGACTTTATTAACTTCTCGCAGAGAAAAATTCAACATCTAGGGGTTACAGAATGACGTTATTTTCCAGTGGCAAGGACTCCGCTAAAGAGAAATGGGACGGTGCAAGGTAATGTCCACGAGTCTATCCTATTTCTGCTGCTATTAAGTTTGTTTAGGACGAGCTTTGGCGATGCTGCAAACATTTTCAAGGCGGACAACGCACTTTCAATAAAAGACTTCCCCTCCCAATTGAAATCTTTGATCAGCCTATATTCCAATGTTTACGTCGACGTTCCTCAGCATTCGTCTAGAAAAGGCTCGCGATCCTCAAGGTCTCTCCTCAACTATCTCTCGCCTGCGGTGGGGGTGCGCTCCGAGTATGAAACAGTTGTGGAGTCCTTATCCAGTTCTCGGCGAAAACCGCTCGCGCCACTGATGTCGAAACAGCGATCTATCAAAAGTGAACACGAGCAACAGGTAATGCGCGCAGCCGCTGATATCAGCGGGCACGCCCACACGAAGGTAAGTCTGCGCATGAGCAATTATGGAAATCCAAGCTCAATGTGCAACTCAAGACCATGCGGTTTACTCAACCTGGTGTCTCTGAAGCAGCTGTAGCTGCGCATTTTGAGTACCTTTGTTCCCTCTCAGGATCACAGCGCTTGGCCTATGTGCCTGTAGTCGCTTCTGGGTAAGTAAGTCATGTTATTCAGGCAACAGGTCATACTAACGCGATTAATGAAGACCAAACGCCTTAATAATACATTATACTTCCAATAACCAAGTTGTTCAGGACGGTGAAATGATCCTTATGGATGCAGGTTGCGAGTACAAGTCAGTTTTTTTTATTCTCCTTTAGGTATTGAGATTGACATTTCATAGTGGTTATGCATCAGATATCAGTGAGTCTAGCGGATTAGTAGTGTTATCTTCTTGGTTTCGATTCTCAAATTCGCATGCCAGCACGCACCTACCCCGCCTCCGGGACATTTACCGAGCCTCAAAAGGAACTTTATACCGCAGTTCTATCTGCCCAAAAAGCTCTGATTGGACTATGTACGGAGTCAGCACAACTGAACCTCCACGATCTCCATCGAAAGTCTTGTGAACTGCTGAAGCAAGAGCTCAATCAGATCGGATTTAAGCTCCAAACTGGCGATCTCGAGCGTGTGCTATACCCTCATTTCCTCAGCCATCCGATCGGAATAGGTAAGCGTGGGTCATAGTGCGGTGTTATTTTGCTGACGTTCATGTGATAATTAATGTTAGATCTCCACGAATCGTCGAACTTTAACCGCGGAGAATAGTGAGTGATGTGAATATTTTCAAAGCCTTACAACCACTCAACGCCCGTTACAACCGCCAGTCTGAAATCGGGAATGATCATCACAGTTGAACCAGGTATGGCAGAAGGAAATAAAAGTTTGCAAGATACCGCAACTGATCTGCACCCCAGGGATCTATGTTCCACCAACAGCTAATTTCCCAAAGCATTTCCACAACATGGGCATAAGAATCGAGGTATTCAGATGGTTCATCATGTCTAGCTTATAGGTTCTGATAATGCCCAGGATGAAGTCTTAATAGGACCTAAGCACCCTGTGATTCTCAGTGTATCCGCTCCTAAGGAGGTTCGTTCACTCATTCTCGCCCCGTATCAAGAAAACATTCTTAACATCGATTCAGGTGGTAGATATAGAAGGCGCGTGTCAGGGGGTGCTGGGATTGGAGCCTCTATGACCCCGCCTTGTGATACATAGCACACATATCATAGATATTCCGGACGCTTTACTCCTTATACCAGCTGTGACTGTTCACTCATCCCTATCCTCAGGATGATCGGTATTCTCCAGAGCTTTGAGTACTTGCTCCCTCTTGAGCCACTTTTCTTCGGGCATTACGAACCAGCTGACGACGGCGAAGATCGAAATGGCGCCAAAGATGACACAGGCCTACATTTAACGGAGATAAACGGACAAACGATATCACAAAATCACGCTACTCACGAAGTTGAATGTCTGAGATGTTACTGGGAACTCAAAGGGAGAAATATCAACCTGAAACGAGTCAGTCTGGTATTGAAACGAGTAGATTGGCACACGCACCGCAAAAACAAGAGCGTTAAACAAGACCGCGGAAATATAAAAGGGCTTTGCGTATTTGCCCAAATGGAAGTGGGACGACTTGAAGTGATCTGGTGTCATCGTCAAACGAAGCAATGCGATCAAACCGTACGCGGCGATGGTAGGGATGCCGCCAGCGGAGACCAACGACGTGAATGCGACTTGACTGGGGAGAATCGTGCACAGAATAATCGCCGCGAAGATGTAGATGACGGTGACAGCGTTCTTAGGCTGTCCTTTGGAGTCGACGCGGCCAATCCAACCGGAGAGAGGAAGAACCCCATCTCGTGCGACAGCGAAAACCAGTCGAGACGATGCTACGATCGCAACCGTCGTGTTCTGTGAGAGATTACATTTCATCACCGATATAAGGGCAAGAGCGGGTGCTTACCATGATGAGACCCAAGACAGCGATAAGAGTCATGAAAATGCTAGCTTTCTTGCCTAATGCCAAAGCGTATATCTGCACGAACGGCTGGGGAGCGTCCAAGGCGAAGACAGTGTCCAGATCTGGAGTGCAGAACAAAAAAAGTATGGTTGTAATGAATCCCAAGACACCAGTAGCGATCGCGCTAGATAAAATGCCTTTCGCGGCGACCACGCTTATATGGAGATATGAGTGAAAGGTAAACCTACGACTTGAATCAGTCACATACCTAGCGTTTTTGGTTTCTTCTGCAATGTGACCAGAGGCGTCAAAGCCCGTCAAGGTTCCAGCAGTGAAAAGGCTAAATACAACGCTTCAGTCCATTATTGTGATCTTTTATTTTCATCAGACTTACAATGATAACAGCCAGTTCCATCCAGCAGGAGCTCCTGTGCCGTTATCTGGGGAAATATTAGTTTCCGCAATAGATCTTCGTCTCAATCACATACATGTCATTGTGAACACATCCTTAGCGGATCGAAATCCGTACGTTTGAGAGACTCCGATCGGCAACCAGATGAGACATAAGAAAAAATCAAGCATCATAAGGCCCACGGAAAACTTGAAGACACCAGAGTAGAGCTTCGGTGGCAGATAGTTGATAGCCACGGAAAGTAAGAGCATCCCTTCAGAGATCGCCCAGATGAGTGCTCGCCATTGAATATTGTCGTTGCCGACACCTCCGGGAAATTCCACTTCCCATACCGCCATCTGGGATACAATATAATTGGCCGTCGTCTGGAAGTATGATGAGGATATAAACCAGGGCCACTTGCATAACGCCCACCTGACAATTACTCGCGGTGAAGGTCATCCAAGCTGTGCAAGACCACCATGCAACGAGGAATCCGAAGAACCTGGCATATTTAGGTCCTGCACTTTCAGCTGCCCAGATATATATAGAACCGCTCAAAGGCAAAGCAGAACAGATTTCGGCCAAAACCGCCGCTGTAATGAACATAAATACCATCGTAATGAGATACGAGGACCTGTTGAAAAGCGATTAGCAGCAATTGGTAGTCCTCCATCTTCCGTATTTACCATATCGCTGCAGGGCCGCCGGCCAGAAGTCCCAGGAAGAGGACAGACCTTGGATATGTTTCAATATATAAAGATTACAGGCCAAACGATCCAAGCGTACCTCACTCCACCAATGAAATTCAAAGCTACAAAACTGGCTGCGAAACTCTCGATGAGATGCCAACTACGATGTAATTGCTATCCCGAAGGTATCGTTATCAACATGGATCTGGAAATATACCATCACGACTTACCGGTTTATATCCTAATTTTCGCTATGGGGGAGAAAAGAACAAATGTCAGTAACAAGTATGGCCCCTTTTCAGGAGCGTAAGTAATAGAAAGCGACACTGGGGGCTTCCCTACGCAGGTATGAGCGCTGATCAGGTTCAAGCGGTATAATCTCAATCCCTGCCGCAATTCATCGTTTTTTGCTCATGAACAGATAAGCAAAATAACTATGGAAAACGCAGACAGGGATACCCGCAGCCATTCCAGTTCACCACTATAAATCGACGTTACCGATTGTTACAGTAATGCCCCAGCGCTTCATCCCAGCAAGGTGCCTTCCAGCGGGAGCTCCAGAGAGGTTTTTACCAGTTGCAAGGCATCTTCATCCATGATAGAAACATTTTCACTGTCGGCGTTATTGGCTTTCGCGTCGTCTGTGCTGGAATGAACGGACATGGTAGATAAAGATGGAAGAGCCAAGACGCCCCATCCATTTGCAAACGAGGTATAAATACCGTGACACTTTGATCTGTCACTTGGTGTGAGTTTCGATAAACTCGATAACATCACACAAAAGAATAGATATATCAATAGATAAATATCAATGTCGCCATTGCGGCCAAAACACACTGGCGCTGCAAGATATTCGGCCGAGGATACATACTTTGTCAATATATCGTTATCAAGACTTGTACCTGACCGTCATCTCCGACTCATGAGTTCTATACAGTCTTATATATACAGTGCAAAAGGTGTACCATCGATTGATTATTATGATCGTTGTCGGCCTCCGATCTCAATTGACACACAGCAATTGCTCCGCGGCCTTCACACATATGTAGCCCAAATCATAATATGCCGCGTGGGCCTCTCTATTTCCTGTATGGACGAAGACTAAAGCACGCAGCTTGACTGTCGGGCTCGTTCGGCATCTCCCTTGAATCATGCACTTGCCTGGATCAAAGATACAATTGTAGAAATAGCTGAAGCCTCAAAGCAAGGATGACATGGGCTAGCTGATTTGATAAAGTCTAGTTAGAAGGTTATATTATGTGTATGAATAACGAGGAAAGATAATTTTATATTGAGCCTGTGGTCGAGTGAACCATATGGGCGAAATAGCTAGAGCGTCGGCCGGATACCAAGGCGGACGCCGATGGAAGATAAAAATTAAATTTGTGCACATGATGTCGAGTCACGTTCGAGTTGAAGGATGCAGGGGCCAAGGCAACAAGTGGTCGCTTCATAGTCGGTGTCAGATATAGTAAGTATTAGTAGGTGCTGATCAGGAGTGATGGTGTGCGGATGAGCCCGAAAGGTCGCAACGTTACATCAAGCAGGTATGAATCGGAGAATAGTCTTGGTGCTAGTCGTGGGGTCGAGATGTCGTAAAATATCGGAAGGGAGTGGGCAGGCATTGTAGTTCAATACAAAAATAGTCCGTTGACGGAGGCGAGCGGATGCCTTTAAAGACATGACTTCGTTGGAAAAAATCGGGGAGGGGAGAGTAGAGATGCACCAACAATGTGATCATGGCACGCACAAATAGAGCTGACGGACCGTGTTATGATGATGATAAAAAGTCTTGGCAGGCGATGACAGTGATGAAACAAATGGAGCAGGATAGCGACTCGGAGGATCGAAGAATGACAGCGATATAATGATAAGAGCAAGAAAGCAACGATGACAATATATTGATGAGAAAGCGACACTAGTGAACACAACAAGGTAATAGACAGAAAGTAATGCAGGCAACAATAAGCAGAGGGGAAGGTAGCAATGGGGATACAGCAATGGGGTATAGGATAGGAAGGACTGCGCGCGAATAGCAATGGTGGTGAGATAACATATAGAAATTCAAGGTAGCGATATAGTATTGCGACTGTGATAGCACTGCAACTGATAGAAAACGATGCTATGGGATTTCAATGAGATTTCACGTGTGGATAACTGGCAAAAGGGCATACCAAGTTCATGGCCGAGGACGTCGATATGTGCAAAAAAAGGCTGAGGCTGATGCCATTCAAGGGGTAGGTATTTGCCCACCCTGGTCGATGTTGGGTGGAGTAGAGGCAAAGAGTGCAACGTTGGATGCAGACATGCATGTCGAATAGAAACAGTGCTAAGATATCTTGATGAGGTTATAATGGATTGTAAGACAAAAAAGCAACGTACCAATGTTGTGTGTGACCAAGGGCACTGGCATGCAAGAGTGGTTATGGGCGATGCCAATTGGGTATAGTGCTGGGTTTATGATGGCAACGCGACTAGTAGAAAACAATGTTGGAAGGTACGCGAGAATAGTAGATGAAAGCACATACTGATGTTGTGACCAAGGGCGTTGGCATGCAGGAGTAGTTGTGGTCGACGTCGTTTGAAACAGTGCTGCGATAGCAATGCGACTGGTATAAAGTATGCTACGAGATATCAAAAAAAGCATAAGTGAATGTTAGGCGAAAGCACATACCAAGGGTGTAATTAAAGGGGCTGGCACGCAAGAAGTTTGAAAACAATGCTGCGATAGCAACGCGACTAGTATAAAGCATGCTACGAAATATCAATAAAAGACCATGTGTGAATGTTTGGCGAAAGCGCATACCGAGATGTGACCATAATGATTCGGTTGTGATAGCATTGCGACTGGTAGAAAACAAGATATAACGTTGCAATGATAGATCACGTGTGGATGTAAGGCGAAAACACATTGATATTGTGGCAATTTGCAAGAACGGTTGAGGTCGATGCTATGTGGATATAGTGCTGCGGTCGTAATAGCAAGATGACTAGTGGAAAACAATGCTACAACGTATCAGGCTGAGAATGAGAATGCAAGACGAAAGCACATACCAATGATGTGACCAATTTGACTGACGTGCAATTTAGTTGAGGTGGATGCCAATTGAGAGTATATGTTCATGTATCTGATGGAAGTTGGATGGACTAGGCGTGGGATGTTGATTGCAGATATGTACGTCGAGATAGAAAGCGACCCGAGGAGAAAGCGACCCAAGGAAAAAGCGACCCGAGGAAAATGAGACCCGAAGAAAAAGCCCAATGGAGATAGATACCAGAGAAAGTTTGCAGAATGCCTATACCGTATCATGAGCGAAATGCGCAACAATGATTAAGAATGTATCACCTGAAGTGCCCAGTAGGAAAAAAGCCCGTATTGTTCGCAATGTATAGTGGTTTTGTGATTATTCCGATTTTTTTGAGATTTTGAATTTTTTAAATTTTGTACTGGATTTGTTGTTTTCGATGAATGCGGTTTGTAGAATGCGGTCGTAGGATGCGGTCGTAGAAATGTGGTCGGAGAATTGCAGCCGTAGAAATGTTCGTTCGATTTTTTTTTGGAGTTTTGAAAATTATATTGATTTTTTTTTGATCGTTTCTTGTTTTGAGGAAGCGCGCGAAGAGAAAGAAAAAGCAGAAAAGGAGTGTCGGGTAAAGAACGAATAGCTTTAAGGAGGGGGGATGATATGGGCAACCAATGGGACGTTGCGGCCAAATCGAATACGGCGCTGGAGCCAGTGCTGGAATGCCTCGTCAGTCTCGAAAGGTGCATCCCAGCAGCTAGCACTGAAGGCGACGTGGTATCCGAGTTTTGAAAGGACCTTGGAGGTGAATCGCTGGAGGTTGATGATCTCGGGTACCTTGACTTTCCAGATTTCGTCGTTGGCGTGAACAAAGAGCTTGACAATGATCATGCCATCCTTAGGAGCCCACTTGGCTCCGGGAACTTGAGCCAATTCGGTGGCGACAGCGGCAGCTTCGAGGTCGGCAGAAAGGCTTTCGCATTCGCGGAGGATTTCGTCGGTCGTAGGCAAGTATACGGCGTAAGAACGACGGTGGGCTGGCTTGAAGGCAACGGTCGAGACGATGTCTTCGGTTTCGGGGAACTCGTCGAAGAAGGCACTATCAGTTGCAGTGAAAGCAGCAAGATCGTCAATAAGTTGGTCGAGCTCGGCGAGAGTATCCTTGACGACAGGTTGGTGAACAAGTACTTTCTCCTCGGCTTCCTCGACTTCATCCTCGTCTGCCTCGAAGATAGACCAGTACGGAGGAGAAGGGATAGGCTGAGGGGGTTTCGCGGTGAGGGCCTCCGCATACTTAGTCATGTCTACAAGGCCTTGTCGACGAGAAACTACATGTGAAACGGGTTGCGATCGGGCATAACCGTAGACGAGCTCGGGGAGGTCGAGGAACTGACCCTCACGAGCGGTGGTGCCAACGAGCTTGCTGTCAAACTCATACGACTTGAAAGCCTCAGAAATCTTGCCACATTGGGGCTGGTCTTCAATGAAGATCATAGGAGCATCGAAATTGACGAAGTCGTGGTCGTGGTCGGCGGACTCTTGGCTGTAAACAGATGCGTCGTCGTCGACTCCGTCCTCCTCGTCCTCTTCAAGAACAACGGAGAGCTTCTTCTTGATGACCAAAGGTGCCTGCAGCCAAAATTTAGTTTTTATGATTATGTAGGTTAATGTCCGCTATTTACCCAAGTATCAATGTTGGAAAGGAAAATCTCATTGTCAGAGGAAACAGGTGATAATCCAGTTTCCTGAGGAATACATTTCGTCAGTCATAGCAGGTACCAAGCTAATCAGCCACATACCTCGTCGTCATACTCAGAGCTAGTGTCCGATCCGTTGGCGACATCGGCAATGTTCTCAAGCGCAGGACCTGCTGAGACCAGATTACCTGATAACATGTCGATCTGGATGTGGCCGGTGACGATGGTGGAGCCGCTACACAAGAAGAAAGGGTCGGCAGCGACATTCGTGGACGACAAGATCTTGGGAGCAGAGACTTTGACACCTTTGAATGACTTGGGTGTGTTGTCTCCGCTGACGATCGTTGGAAGAACTAGTTCACGAAGGTCCGACTTGGGCTTGGCGTCTGCCTTCTTCTTGCCGTGGTAGAGGTACCCCGCGACGCTGAAGACGAAAACTGCACTGAAGAGGAGGCCACCCTTCAGAAGATTGGCAGGTGTCGCAAGTGTGGCGGCAGTCCCATCGGCAATGCTCGTGGCGAGAACAGTGGCTGACGCAGAGAGGAGAGTAGAGACAGTGGTAGAAACGAAAGTGGTGGTGGTGGGTGCCATTATGTAGAAGAGTAGAGTAGAAAGGAGGGTGAATAGGGAATGAGGGAGAACGGGGAAAGGGTTAGGATTTTATACCATGTTACTCGACGGAGGCTGACTGCTTGTTGGCCGCTGGGAGGCTGACTTACCTCGGACTTAGGCATTGTAATTTGGTCTGATGGTCGTTCCACAGCACATGATGGGTTAACCGCACGCTGTCTTAAGGCTGAGCATAAGATTTATCGTGCAAACTTACATTACAGAATCGGCGCTCGTGAATAAATCCATGATGAGTCGCAAGAGTTTGGATACATAATTTCAAGCTCGTAGAATGCTCGCTCGCCTGCACTGTTGCTGTACTGGACATTCGCCCGAAAAGTCGAGTATCTGGAGTATCGGGGATATAGAAATATTGGCTCCGAAGATGACGCTCTTTGCTTGCTAAATGCGATAACACTTCAGTAGATACATATATGCATCGTCGTCTGATCCCTGAAACCCAAAACCAAAGCAGAATTTTAGAAGAAGTAAGCAGTACGAATTGTTCCAAGGTAGTTCGAGAGAGCAGACTCTGTGAGGAGCGGATGATGCGCATCGTGTCATTTTCGAACCAACTGGAGACACGGCAGAAAAAGTAAGATAAAACAACTTGCAAGCAGAATTCGTTAGTATCGGCTAGGGTTGTTTGTTGCTATTGAAATCGAAAGCTCTTGACAAACACATGTAAACTCTTATTTGAAATGGAGACTCGGAGACCACATACTCTGAAGATGCTCACAGTACATAGGTTGCCACCATTGTCAGAACTAATTTCTCACTCGCGCACATCTGTGCGAGATATTGAATGGAAATTATTGTTTTACGTCCAAGAAGAACATTGAACATTTTGATTACCCAGGCTTTATATAGGAGTCACCACGGGTTATGCAAAGGAAGAATTCTTGGACTGCTGGATCACATTAATTCCTGAATCACTACAACACTCATCGCACGAGCGCAATTTTGCATGTCATGGGCAGTGCATGGTCGTGAGGCATATGCTGAGCATACAAAATTTTGACGAAGGAAAAGTGGGTGGGATCGTAAAGCATAGCAAGGAATATGTAAAGTAGCGCGTCAATCCACTTAAACCTCCTTGACCTTGACCGTACCGCGCAGCAGACCGGTCTATTTGCAGTTGAATACGTGTGAGAAAGGCTCTGGGATTAAGATAGAACGGAAGACTTACCCGGCGAGCGGCAATGAGACCGACTTTCTGTCCAGGAACGGCAGAACGGGCGATTGTCGAAGCTTTTCCAATGTGTTGATGGTTACCACCACCGTGAGGATGGTCAACAGGATTCATAGCAACACCACGAGTGCGAGGCCAGCTGATAAGGGCAAAATTAAATCAATAAAAACCCTTGAAGATAATCAGGGCTGATGTACCTGTAGCGCTTAGCCTTGTATTTATGGAATGCACGACCAGCCTTCAGCAAAGGCTTGTCGATACGCCCACCACCAGCGACGATACCAACGGTAGCACGTGCGCTCCCTGAGACAGTCTTTTTCGCACCACTGGGCAGACGGATACGGGTCTTATTCTCGTCGGGGGAGTGACCAATGACGGTTGCGTAGTTGCCGGATGTACGTGCGAGTGCGCCGCGATCGCCGACTTTCTCCTCGACATTGCAGACGATGGTACCTTCTGGGCACTGTGCTACGGGGAGAACGTTGCCGACAGCGAGAGTAGCCTTCTTACCGCAGTAGACGAAGGCGCCAGTGTGCATGCCCTCGGTAGCGATGAAAGTCTCCTTGCGGAGCTTGTAGCGGTATGGATCACGGAAAACAACACGAGCAAGGGGTGCGCCGCTTTATTGAAAGAGATTAGGAAACCGAGATGATGTAGAGAAAGATCGAACTCACCGGCCAGCATCGTGGATGATTTCCTTCACGATACCGCGGATGTAGCCGTTACGTTCTGCGAAGTCGAGAGTGCGAAGTTTGGCGGGCGCCTTGTTGTGGTGGGTGTGCGCCTTGAACTAAGAAATAGGAATTCAAGTATCGGAACCTGGTCAATTTGATACAAGGCGCGATGGAACGTACGATGGCGTGCGAGCGCCTTTGTGCCCTGATAACCCGACCCATTGTTTATCTGAAGGTGTCCCGTGAGCAGATCGTCAAAGGAGGATAGATAGTCGGAGAAATGAAGAAGGAATGTGCATCTATCAAGTGCCCAAGTCATCCATCCATGGAATGCATCGTTTTTGACGCCGTTTTCACCCCAGAGACCCAAAGAACAGCCAGAAAGCGATTTGGCGTCTCAGAGAAGCAAGAATCGGCCGGCATACTTACATTCTTGTGTCTTGAGGAACCGTTGCTGGCGTTGGGCACTGATACTCTGCTCACCCAAAGTTGTCTGGGCGGCGCCACAAATTCGCGGCAAATGCCGAGGGGTTGGATTTCCTTTTTTGACTGATGCTTCTTGTTGCGATCGGTGTCGGCAGCCGTTTCAAGTTGGTATTCCTGTTGTCGTCGATAAGTATGGGATGTCGCAGACGTAGTGCTAGCGGACGTAAAAATGGCCAGGGAGATTGGTGTATTCCGTATCGCAAGCGGGGAGATATTGGATGAGTGGCCGAGGCCATCTGCTCCTAATTACATGTGACAGAGTTAAGCGCATTGGGCAGTCACGTCGGACACATGCAGAGAGAGGAACGCCGGCACATTGACATTCTTGGGATTAATGAATACATACATGTGCGAATGGTATTACGACGCTCCTGTTTTTTTCACTCGGATAGCTAAGAGATTGTGGATCCGAAAAAAGAACGGGTAGCGCGATCGAATACGGGAATTGATAGGGAAATGATGCATGCTTCTATTGCTCTGTATCCGAGAAATGTACGTCGACATATATCACTATCAAAGGCCAGGGGTATATAAAGGCGGTTCTCCGTGGTTGCAAGTATTGATATCCCTTTCTTTCCCTTCCCTCTTGTTTTTGAATCACTCTGGCTCACGATGGCGGAGGCTGTGATTGACACTCCGCATTCAGGTACACAAAAAAGTCACACGGGTGTTTTGTGGCAGCATCTGCAACCCAAGCCCCGGTTTTATCCTGGGTAACACGCAACATAACAATATCTGCTAAGCCGGCCATTACACAGCTGCTAATACCGTTGGCAGGTTTTGTCGTGACTTTATCATCCAATATCTAGGCATACCCCCTGGATTTTGCTAACAATCAGCCAGAAAACGGCAGATTGGCTGCTAAATTCCGCTCTCCTCTGGTTGGCAACGTCGGTCTGCTCCGTGTCCCTCCTGTCCCGTCTGGTTTAGGGACATGATCCATCTCGATCGGAACCACAATGAACTATCCCCAACTCAAAATTCAAATCTAATCTTACCAGAGTCCCACAACCCATCTAACATTCTCCAATGGCAGCAAATTCCACATGATCCAAAGTTCCAAGACAACGCCCACGAGAAATACTTCCAAGACGTCTCCGAAACATATGATTCTGCCTTGACAGACGACAAACAACTAACGGAACCTGTTACACGCACGTCGTCTCCGCACGACCCACGGGATGACAAGTCTTCTTCACTATCACCAGCACCAGGTTCGCCTCAGCAAGACCGAAAGACTCCACCTCCGCCTTCACCGAGTCCCAATGCTGAACCAGCAGACAAAACAGAAGGAGATGGCACCTTTTCACGCCAACTGACTCCGCTCACGGACCTATCGCCTGCACCAGACTATGACGACGGAGAGGCAGACACAAAGGACACAGACGAAAACAAGGAGTCGCCAGACCAGAAAGGAGAAGGTGAAGAAGTGTCAAAAGACAAGGCTCCTCATATAAACGGAACAAAGTCATCTTCACGGCCAGACGGTAGCTCGTCTTCCCGTCAACCCTCAACCGCTACCGCACCCCAGAATCTGTCCAAAGACCAAATTCATCTTCGATCCGGCGAAAAGCCCGCCTCCGCGGTACCCTCGCACATGTCAAGACCTCCATCACACGAACCCATGGCTGCTTCTATCCAGTCTCTTGTCCCAGGTTTATCAACGGAAAATCTTGCTCCGGGCGCCAGTGACTCAAAGGTCGTCAGAATCCTCGAACTTAATGCTGAACTGCTCAAGTATGTCTCCGATCCGGTTGGACCGTCTGACTATCACCTGATGGCGCCCGTTCTTTATTTAGAGTTTGCATGGAATTTCAGATGCGAGCAATGCCAATAACGGAGTCAAGGTTTCAACAGTGAGTCCATCTTCTATCGTGCTTCTGCGATGGTGTGCTCATTCGGTAAACGTGTAGGTATGCTATGCGCTTGCAGACAAACTTGACCTGGCTTGCAGCAGCTGCGGATCAGCGGCACGGCGTGCGTTAATTTTTATTTTCAAAAACTCGTTGCTCACATGTCGTATCAGGCTAACTCCTTGGCTTTTCCTATCATGGAGCCCCCAATAACGCTCGATTTCATATCCACAGATCGAATACAGGAACTGTACGCCGACTTACCGACGATCTTTGCAAAAGACATCGCGAGGCGGCAATCCATTGCTGCTCAGCACAATGGGTCTCCTTCAGCGTCGTCAGCACCCCCAAATGGCCATCTAAAGCGCAATCGTCCAGACGATATACCTGATCCCATGAGCAAACGGCGGGACATGGGAGACACCAAGTCGCAGTCCATGCAACCGCCCGCAGTCCCATCGATATCAATATCTGGTGCTGCCTCGCGCAGCAGTCCCACTAATCCCTTTGCTCCATCTAATAATACCGTCAACCTATCCGTCCCACGAGGATCTACTCCTCAGAGTCCACGCATCTCGAGCCCCACGTCAATGGCACCACCATCGCTTACAGCCTCCCTGCCATTCGGCGTGACTGAAGCGCAGATAGCCGCTAATTCTCGCAATCGCGCCAGGGAGATCCAGATTCACCAAGCACGTGAGCTGCAGCAGCGGACTCAGGCTCAGGCACAGATGCAGCAGATGCAGGCTGCTCAGCGGATCTCACCACCTACTGCTTCTCCTCAACCCCCGCAACAGCTACCTGGTCAGAACATGCAAGCCAATTCAGCTGCGGGCCCATCGAGCATGCAGGGTATGAATCCCATGGTGAACCAACAACTCCTAATTCTGCGGAATCCATCACATCCTCTAATGCAGTACATCACGAGTCAATTACCGGGTTTTACATCACTACCTGTCCCGCAGCAGCTACAGAAATTGACAGCTGTTCAGGTAAACTTCTCGACCTTTTCGTATTGAATGGTTGTGACTGACGTTATCAATGTAGATGTCAATGGCTTCCAGGCAAATGGCTGTTGAACAACAGCGAAATGCAGGCCAAATGCCTGGCATGCCGCAGGCTGGGATGCCAAACATGGCAAACGGGGCTATGTCTGGAATGAATCATTCGGGCGGCCGCCCAAATCCCATATCACCTCACACTCAAAACCCATCTGACATGTCCCAGCAAATGCACTCCCAGTCTCCGCAAAATGCAATGTTTTCTTTCAATCAAGGACAAAACAATCCTAGTATGGATCCCCGGATGGCGGCGTCGAACTTTACACCACAGGGACAGGCAAACATGGATATGACCCAACGGCAGATGCTCATGATGCAGCAGCAAATGCGCGGTGCGAACGGCAATGTCAATCCACAGAGTATGATGACGCCCCAACAACAGGCAGCATATATGCAACAACGTATGTCTCAAGGCCCGTCGTCACAACATGGAGGCTCGCCGATGTCTGCACCTGGGAACGACAGCTTCCCCGCCCTACGCTCAAATTCAGCCATTCCTGGTATTGCGCGAAGCGGTCGATCCCCAACGGATGGTGTTCACTCTCCCATGACACCTCGCGCTCCTTCACGGCTATCGCAGCAGCAGCAAATAATGCCTGAAGAATATCAGAGAATGATGATGCAGCAATCCCAGGCTAATGGCATGGGCAGTGGTGTTAATCAGCAGCAACATGGGGGATACAATCCGCAAATGCAGGGCAATCCGAACTGGCAGCAGAGTGGTCAACACGCTCAAATGGGGCAGATGAATGGGTTTGGAATGAGCCCACAAGGGAGTGCGGGTATTTCGAATCCGTCGTTTGGAGGTGTGCCGTCGCCGTCAAGTCAAGGCTGGCCGCAACAGCAACAGGGTGGTGCCAATGGCTATCCCTATGGCTCATCAATGGGACAACGACACCCGTCAGAGCAAGCACGGACACCCCGCAATATGTCTGGCACCCCTGCACCTCAAAACATAAGCCCAACCGCAGACAACTCCGGTACGGGTGATTTGGACTTGTTTAATTGGAATGGACAATAATGCGTGTCTATATAACATATGTTCTGTGAGTAACGTTGTTGGTGTGATTATCACTTGTTATTACTTTATCGCTTTTCTCTTCTGTGCGTTTGTCTGCTATCACCGGGTTTTCTCATTTTCTGACTACGATACTTTCGACTTGATGATGATACTGCTGTTTCGTTTATATACTTTGCTATGAATGTGTGCTGGTCTGTCTGTACTGTAGATCAATTCTACAACGGCATTTTCCCTCGAAATCACGGGTGAACTTGAGCGAGTGGATGGTCGAGTATCAAAATATTGGATTTTGCTGCTTGAAGTACTTAGCACTCGACGTTCATTCAGACACCTGCATGTGATATACTGTTTTGATCACAAACATCAACTCCTTCTGGCAGTCAATATGGTATTTGCAAGGCTAGGAGCACACGAGAAAGAAGCTTTCTTTGAATTGCTCGACGAGTCAGTTTTATCCTTTCAACTCTGGCTGACCGCTGATTGTGCTGGTCTGCTACTTTGCTTTGATCCTAGGTATTTTCAATCGCGACCAGAACTTCTTGGTGGACACGCTGAAGGCTCAGGATCTGCTTCAGGAGGAATATCCCAGCGGGATGCTGCATCAGCCGTTCATCGCGCATTCGCATCTAATCCAGAGGCAACCTCGCGATTAGTTTCAGCAGGATTGACTCACGGAGTGCCCAAATCTAGCCCATATGCAGCTGCAGTGCGTCCATTCATGTTTTCCAGTGATTGGAGTATGGCATGCTGAAACGAAGCATGGATGAATTTGCAGGCATCTAACCCAGAGATCGCGAATTCGGTTGGAAGAGTGTCTGCTGCTGCCCTCTCTTTCTCTGGTGGAAATAGCAATTCGAACTCTACCTCAAGCTTCAATTCCAGAACAGCCCCACCCCCAGTCCTTCCGCGCAGACAATCTAGTACATCCTCTTCGCAAGAACGTAATACAACACCAGGTTCAGAAGTCGACAAACTAGTTGCCAAAAAGGTGGGTCGGCATCTCCAATGTGCTTCTTGTTCTTTTACCAAACTCATTTTGCTAGACGAGCTTATTTGGAAGTATACTCAAGGGTCCCCAGCCAAATATGGCACCAATCCCTCCTGCATTCCCAATTCCCAAGGGTCAATTTGCTCCTCCTCCTGTCCGTCGTGTCACCTCGGAATCGAGTGAGTCGGCCCCGATCGCAGCGCCAGTGCCCACGCTTCCCAGACGTCAGGTAGTACCACGCATCGTAGAACCGGAACCAGAGCCCGAACCTGAAGAACCACAGGGGGAGTGGGCGGATGTACTATACGACTATGAAAGCGAGGTAAATACACTCGTTCGTATTTCCGGATATAACATGATCATGACATTTTATCCGTAGGATCCGGGTGATCTTGAGATCAAGGCAAACCAACGTGTTTTGATAACAGCCAAGTCCTCGGAAGATTGGTATTGTTTTCTAGTGCGCGCCACTTGGAGAGTAAGCTAATGTAACCTTTTGGATAGGTGGACTGGACAGATCGATGGTGCAGGGAAGGAAGGTTTGTTTCCTGCTTCCTACGTTCAATTACTGTAGCTATTAGTCAATGGTCTACCAGTATACCGGTTATACTACTAGGTCAAAAAGGTGTTTGTCACAGTTCTTGTTTCCCCATGTGATATGATTATTGGGTCCTATTGCCGCCTGCGCATAATAGTAATCTAGACTCCTATGCGGCGTATCACAAATTCAGACAGTTGTTGAACTTATTGTGACAAAAGAATGCGTGAATATCACATAGAGATGTACATGTCCAAAGTTGCGAAATAGAGATGAGCGGTAAGTACAGATATAGACTACATTACAGTCCAGTGACACAACGAGGGTGGGATATAGGATATGTGTGGGGGGCTACAAGGGTTGTTGAACATGGCACCAGAGTTAGCCGCGAGGAATCGTCCCAAATGTCCGGGTGGAGTGAAAAGAGTTCGTGTTCTAATAGGTATCCATAAAGAATCAAGGGCGTCGTCGTGGCGGGATACAAGGATTTAAACATCTAGTGCATTAGATGCTCCAGCACGGAAGATCGCAGACTTTGAGTGCACAAGACGTCGGAAAGCGCTGGATGCATGGCCAGCTGGGTGCACCTCCACAGGTTCGACGATGCTGATCACAGGGGGCACCATTGGGGCTTTGCTCACGGGAGGTTCGCAAATCTTCTCTTTGTCTTGGCTTTTGATCGCAGCGCTCCACATACGACTGAGGAAACCGTTCGCAGACATGCTCATACTTTCCTTGATACGTTGGGTCGGCACATCGGATAATAGGGCGTCCGAGGAGTTGAGTTGAGTCATTGTCATTGCGTTGTACACATACGAACTCGAACGTTTACCAGAACCACTCGCTCGTCCTACGGTCTTGATGTCAGAGAAGGCAGCTTTGCGCTCAGCCACAGGAGAGAAACATTCATCCGCCTTGACGGTCGCTGCAGATTTGATGGACGATGTATCGGACACCTTCCTGCCTTCCCTATACACGTGTGCTGGGACAGGGCGCAATACAAATCGCCTCCTGAGGCCTTCTTGGAGGTCTTCGCCATCTTCGATCCGCTCGTCCTCGGAACCACTCACTGAGCCAGAAGAAGATCCCGCATCCTCAATCAGAGATTCCATCTCGGATTCAGTCGCGCTCAAGCTGTCACAACTGTGGCTACTTGAAATAGGCGACGGAGCTTGGGACGATGGGCGGCTTCCCGAAGCTTGCGCCGCCGCTCCTAGACGGGTGCTCGATAGGCGCTTTGCGATACTCCGTACCGTAGAGACAATCGAGGAGGTAGGTGTCGGAAGTGATACGGAGTCATATGGTGGTGTGGGTGGTAACTGTGCCTGCGCTCGAGCTTTTCCGGCCTTTGATACCTTCTCCACTGCTGCAGCTCTTGCCTCCTGTTGCTGGGGGGTAAGAAAAGACTGCACTCGGGCGGGCATAAAGTTTTGAAAATGGGTGCACGCTTCGAGCTCGTCGAACCGAAGATCGTAGTCGAGCAAAAAGAGGAGCTGCTTTTCCATGAGATTGATCTCGGCAAGATCAAAGAAGGCACCGTATGCTGCCCAATGCTTGTTCTTTGGCGACGAGTCATTGAGGTACTTGGCAGCCACGATAAGCGTCGCGAGGAACACGCGATGGCGAGTACATGGCATGCCTAGGAAATATACTGATCAAACGATGCTTAATGATAACGAATGGTCACAAACCCTTGGCCATGGCGGGCAATTTTGCACGAAGGCGATGGAGGTAAATCAATGTGGTCAGGAGCGTAGGTACCTGCACATTTGACTTCTGGACCAGATGAACAATAAAGTCCTCCAGAGAGGGAAGCTGCGAGGCGGGTGTGAGCGAGTCCTTCTCGTTGAACGTTACCTTGTGAGGCGTGTGTGGCGGGGTCGGTAGCGCTGAAGCACCGGCGGAGGCCGCAGGTTGTTCGTCAATCAGAATTACTTGGGCGGCCTGAAGCGCAAGAAATTGAACCATGTCCATCGAGACATGTTTGCGCAAGAGGTCAACGAGATCCGGATTGTGACAAGACCTGGGAAGGAGGGAGGCGGGATGACGACGGTCAAGAGTCATTTTGAAGGGAGTGGCTTGATAGAGATTGTTGTTGTGAACCTGGCGGGAAACGATAAAAGATAAAGCGGGAGAAGACAACCAGTGTATATTCGCTGAGGCGCCGCCTTTTGAAGTCGGAAATACGGAACAAACAAACAACAGCGCGTCGCGCCGAGGTCACGGGGCTAGAAAATCAACAAATGCTATCTGCTGAGCAAATGTCTGTGCTGCAGTTTTCTGTGTAACCAGTGTGAAAGGGAGAAAAGCTGAAGGTACTAGCGAGGAAGAGACCCTGCTTTTTATACTGTACATTTGAGATCAGACTGGACCAGGCGGCCTATTCGTCGCCGCTCTAGAATTATTAGTATCAGAATCACAGGTATATACGATACAATCAAACCAGGGATTTGAAGTTAGAGCCGCGAGTCATGGAGGGGAATGATCATAATATGAGGTGCCTGTCCTAAACTTTTGACGTATCAAATTCGCGGACTTTGTCGAAGTGGTAGTTGGAAGGCTTCAAGGCTCGGAACCAGTCCATTCAGGAACTTGCTTGCCAAAGGATGAGTGTGCGACGTGTCTTTATCATCAATTCTTCTACAGTACCCAGTCAGTCAAAATCTTGCATGTTCACCGTCAAATCAAATTCTCTCCAATAGATAACCGCGGTTTTCCGCGTAGGTCAAATATCAGCTGTATTCGCTGCTTTCCGAGTCAGAGATGCTGTCACTATCAGACTGGATCACAACATTGACTCTGGTGTTCGGTGGTTGCTGCAGGTATGAATACAGATACGTCCATTGCTTGCTTTATTGACCGCGGATAACATTAGCAATGCTATCACACTGGAGCGCATAACATCCGAATATCCACAGTCGGGTGTCCTCATCACGTTCTTTCAGTTCCTTATAGTCTCTCTATATAGTCTGCCCAAGCAGTTCACATTCTCTGAACCACCAAGCCACATAGAAAATGTAGAAGGCTCGAAAGCTAGACCCTCTCAATCCAAGCTGGTCAAAAAGACGTGGCTTCCGCGATTGAAGCAACGTAGAGTCCCACTATTACCCTATTTCATCCAAGTTGCACTGTTCTTCGTCCTGTCGACATTAAACAACGCAGCATTTGCGTATCATATACCCATGACCGTGCACATCATTTTCCGAAGTGGCGGAATGATTGTGAATATGTTCCTCGGATGGATGCTGGCCAAGAAGCGGTGATTATCAGGTTGATTCAATATGACAAGCAAACACTAAAACGCCACTTCTGCTGTATACTAGGTATACCCCTAGGCAGGTTATATCTGTTATAATAGTTACCATCGGTATTGTTTCGAGCACGCTATCAGCCAGCAAGCGGAAGTCCCACTCATCCGACGCTCAATCGACCGAAGTATCTCTCTATGCTACAGGGATCGCTATCCTTAGTCTGGCTTTGGTTTTATCCGGTTTCCTTGGACTCATTCAAGATTGGGTGTTCGCACACTACATTAAACCAGCAGAAACCAAAACGTCCAGCACCGACCAAGGATCATCGTGGCAGGAGAACATGTTCTATCTCCACTCCCTTGCGCTTCCGCTCTTCTACTTCTCCAAGGACAGCATCACAACGGAATTCGGGCGCATCGCATCTGGTCCTGCAACTCCACTGGCATATTCCCCGTTCACGCCGACGATCTCTATTCCAGCTGCATGTATCCACCTCTTTGTGAATACCTGCACACAGCTGCTGTGTGTCATTGGTGTGAATCGGCTTACTGGCCGAGTATCGTCTTTGACTGTGACACTGATCCTGACGGTGCGCAAGGCGGTGTCGCTGCTGCTCAGTGTTGCGGTATATGGCGGTCAAGGACACATTATGATGTGGGCAGGTGCGGCGTTGGTGTTTTTGGGGACCATCGGATACTCGACGAGTAAACCTATCCAAACGCCAAAGAAGAAAGTCGAATGATCAATAGGCGTGGATAACCATGAAAGTGCGTAATAATCCGAATATGATTATAGCAAAGACTGATTTTGGTATCCTCCCATCAAGGTAGAAGCTAAATCTTAACGCATAAATACCTAGATTATGTGGATAACCATTTCTTGAATCAGACATATCTTAAGTTTGGATGCGAAAACATTGTATTGCTACCCGTTGAGAAGTAAAATACCAAGAAAGCAATCGAAATCTGTGCACGATGTGCAGTATTGTATCATATATATTATCGTTCACGCTTCCTGTCCCGTGGCTATATTCCAAGTCTTCATCATCAATAAAGCCGCTGGCGTGGTAGTCCCCTCGATCTTGACAAATCCAACCGTACCCAGAGTTGTTGCATAATTACGCAGGTAAGGAGAATACTGTAAAGTAACACATGAGCTGCAGCAACAGTGTATTCGACACGGATTCTCACCATTCTGCAGAAATGTCGATACCAACCCCATGTCTCCCAGGTGTTCCATTCGTCTGCACCCCAGCTCGCCCGATTTTCCCATGCGTCTTCCGTGACGACTGTTTGGGCGTAGGGGTTCTGGTGTGCATCAGACGGTGACGGTGCTAAACAGGAAACGAAACCCTCAATAGTGCGCGACAAAGCAGCCTTTTGTTCGCGAGTGAGGCTGACGAACGCCTTCAGCGCAGTTGTAAGCTGAGGGCTCTCAGCCGGAACGTCGTCTATGAACAACAACGGCGTCAACCTAAGCTTGATACGGAAAATGAAAAAAAAAATATTCACCTTGCTTTATAGGTTTCACCTCTGCATCGACTTCCATCGAGCCCACATCAGCACCATCTCTTGCTTTAGCCCTGGCTATACTATCATCTTGCTCCTTCCTCAATGCAGCCACCTTCCTGCGCGCGATCATCACACGCCCATTAGCCTTGTCCAAGGCGCCTTTCAACAGATCCCATTCAAAAGCGCTCAGACTCAGCGGCCTCATCCCGCTCAGATGCCTGTCTCCGGCAACGTTCGTGAACGTCCAGGCTACGACATCCGTCGGGTCAACAATCTGGTACTGCATGAGCTTGTCGAATACGATGTTGACCATTTGGCGGTTGCGTTTCCAGAATGCCGCCGCTGAGCTTAGGATATCATGTTTTGCTTCGTCGTTTGATGCGAGTCCGCGCAAAAGGGGGAGATAGCGTTCAATGGCGTTGAGCAAATGGGAGAATGAACGCGATCCAATCGACAGGAGGGACTGGACTGCAATAGAACGAACAAGGGAGTCGACACGCATGTGGATTCCGGATGTGTCAAGTGAGTCTTTGAGGGAGTCAAGATGAGAGAGCACTTCGTCCGCCTTCGACCTCCCTCGGAGCAAGTTGACTACAGACTGTGCAGCATCGTGGTGAGGATTGGCTGTACAAAGTAACTAATCAGCACGATTTCGGTGAAGAAAACTCAACCCATACCTGGGTCTTCATATTCGAAGTCCGGCCCAGGTGCTTGACCTGACATCACGTTGAGATCGTTCTGCATTGGCTCCGGTAGCGTTTTTTGTATTCGGTCATGGTACGATAACCGAATCTCAAATTCCAGTGCACGACGCACAAACGCACGCTTCGGGTGTTGTTCCGACAAGACGAGGTCAGGTACCCTACATATCATCAAGATCTGAATTTTGAGAGCCATTATCAAACTTACCATTCTTTCCACACCCATTGGAATCCGAAATTGCTCATGTGGACGGCAAACCACTCTGCGAAGCGTCGGGCCACTTCCACATCTAACCCTTCTGACAAACCGCCGTACAGTTTCCGGATCGATTTGCCGACGGCAGGACCAACGGTGGAAGGGGAGAGTTTGCACAGCTCAGTTATTAACGCAATGTGGAAGATAGATTTATGAGCGGGTTCGGGAAGGGCAAAAAGACAGCTCAGGATCGTCTAGCTTTCGGCGTTAGCACTTTTTGAGAGCAAGAAAAGGCGCATATACGGACCTCGATGAGAGTGCTTTCGAGCTGCCAATTCTTACCCGCCGATTCGTCTTCAGAAGGAGGTGCACCTGGTTTCGCCTTGAAAGTATCTGGTACGCACCATTTGGGGTACTCGAGTAGAAGGCGTGCACATTCCTTCCTATTGATTTCGAAAATATCGATCATATCCAAAAGATTGGATCGAACAATGAATCCAGCGAGCGTTATTGGGCTTGGGGTCACCTAGATAACACAAAATGAGCGAATGATAACCAATGGCACCGGCATAATTTACAGTATCATCAAACAGGCGAATGCCATACTCGGGCCAATCTTCTTTTTTGACTTGCGCATCCTCGCCAGCATCGGTTGCCAGACCATCCAGTTCTATCACTTCGGGTGGAACAAGGATTGAGGGTAGTTCAAATGGAGACGATATCGTGGGGTCAAGGTCAGGCAAGTCGAGATAGGGTTGAGGGAAGTCTGTCAAGGAATCGACCATGTCTGCTGCATCAAGGGTTCGGAGCACGGTGAGCGCAGTGTCCAACAGCTTGAAACAAATTAAGATAGGGATACTGAATCAGTGCAATGAAGCCGACCTCGTTTGTATTTTCAAGTGCAGTGACGTCGGAGCAAAGAGAAATCATGGGCTGCACAAGCAGTTTTGAAGTAAAAATGGAGTCGTTGTAAGTTTGGATTGCATTGATTATGTCTGATATTTCCGGCGTTGAACTCTTTTTTATGACTGCCCCACTCTGTCTTGCGTGAAAATCTGATGAAGATGAATTAACAAAGGTGCTCACTATCATTAAGCCTTCAGCGGCACACAACGCAGCGCCTTTTCCTCGGCTATAGGACACACCAAATTCGTCAAGGACAGCTGCAAAAGATTGCAACAAAGCGGTCATAGATTCAATGGAAATCACTTGAGCCACCATAAGGTGAGCAAAGAAGTGGATCTAGAAGAAGACATTAGGTTAATGCAGGATTGCCTCGGATCAAACTCACACATAATCGTATCTCTCTCCATGCAAGTTTATCCAGGTAGTTTTGGAAGCCCTTCCAAAAATCCTCCAAAACTTGCTTACCCAGTGAGCTGCTTGTTGAGGGAGCAGCATCGCCGTCACCCACTGGTGGCGGCGTTGGATCGTGTAGTAAGCGAAGGACAGCAGCATAATATGGTATTTTGTAAGGCTGCTCAGTTACGCTAAGTTATAGTTAGCTTTGAGAAAGATATCTTAGAGTGACAGGTGCATACCCTACGCGCAACCCTTCAGATATTGCGGATACGGCAACTGGGACGTGTTCACGGATCTGGTTGGCGAGACGCGATACCTCCTGTGCAGGATCCTAGGAAGGCCGACATTTGGACTTAGCTCTCCCGACAATGAGATAAAGACTTACCACTTCACCCATTTTGAGAATGGCATTCTTTAGTATCTGCTCAGGCGACTCAACTCGTCTGTCATGGTCATTGTAGTCCTCTGCAACAGTTTGGTTTTCGTGATTTTGTTTGGCTGGGAGTATATTTTTCTCACCTCTATTATGGCGTCTGCGGTGGCCTCCTCTGCCGCCGCCGCCACCACGATGGTGTGGTCGCTCATCACTACGATAGCTCATGGTGTAGCTCAAACTTTGGATTAATTGCTCTAGCGCTT
The DNA here is from genome assembly GCA_021014935.1 of Hygrophoropsis aurantiaca. Taxonomy (NCBI): domain Eukaryota; kingdom Fungi; phylum Basidiomycota; class Agaricomycetes; order Boletales; family Hygrophoropsidaceae; genus Hygrophoropsis; species Hygrophoropsis aurantiaca. Next base: position 50,255 of record MU267651.1, read on the forward strand.
GAAGGTCAGTCAAACCTTGGTCAAAACGCAAAATTAGCGAAACTGGGTATGTTCAGGTCTGTCACGTGATGATTCCTTTTCGGTGCCTCGAGTATTTCCCACTCTGAAAATCAGAATTGACCAACAGCAGCAGCGTCTTTCATTACTGACGACTTTGGCAAACAATAAGCCTTCATCACTGGCTTATAGCCAGATTATCAGCTTTTGAGAGCTGGTGAGTATTTACTTTTCACACAATGGAGCTCACTAACTTGAAACCGCAGGCATGCAATACACATGCAATGCATCTGGTCGAAAGCATACCGTAGCATTTGGTGCACAACCATAAATACTTTGCCTCGATTGACCCATCCAAATTTTGCATCTTCTCTTCGTTTGCCTTATTCTACGCCATCTGTCCGACTTTCATCACCCCATTTTGGTGGTAGGAGAGCCATCTCCTCGTCCGTTCGGTCATCGCTAGCACCGCAAGTCGCCTTGCAGCAGAAATCCCAACATTTTGTCTCTCCCGCCGACTCATTAGGCGATCTATCAGCCACACCACCTCCTTCGTTAACCAGAGCCCAGGTATCCCTCGCTGCGTCACGGGCTGTTCGAGTATCGTGCCAGAACGGCGCGGTGGCAGATGCTTCATACATACTCAATTCTCTTCGTGGGTCAGCATTCACCAAGGAAATTCGCAATTCCCCAATTGGAAATTCTTTGCTGAAGCGAACCTTTTACCCCATCGACTTTGGTGGATCAGTTTCACCAAGATTGGCTGCACATGGGCTTTTACACCATTTCATCCGCGCTGGGGAGGTTGCGAAGGCCCACCAGTGTGCTCGGCGATTAGTCAGAGATGGGATCAAGCTGCGGTCAACCACTCTCCACGCAGTCATTGCAGCCCAAGTAAAGGTCGGAGTAAATCCCCTCCGCTCATTGCTCCCTACAAAGCGACCTTCCGGTCCTGATATCTTGACATTACGCCCTGACATGGCCTCCGAGGAAGGCGTGCGCTACGCCATCTCGTTGGTTCTCCTCGCTCGTAGACACAGACAGCGATGTTCTGACCACACCTACCAGTCCATCATCCATGCATGTCTCCTTCATGGCGAGATAATTGCCGGATCACTTCTTTTTGTAATTCTCATCAAAGACTGGGAGATCAAGCAGAAATTGCGAGCCAATTTGAAGGCCCAGATAGCCGAAGATGAAACTCGAACTGAAAGTGCTCCACGTCATCTTCAGGGCCGCTGGGCTGCTCTGCTGGCTGACTCCAAAAGAGCTCCGCCCAAAAGGTTCATGAACTCTATACTAGCACGGTGCGAGGAAGACATGCTGCTAGATCCAGGCGAAGACTCAGCGCAAACTCTCCGCTCAACTGCCCTACAAGCGCTAGCTAACTTGGCTGGCCTTCTCGATCGGCGCATCTTACCATTCACGGATGTCTCTTCCCTCGTACGCGTTCTTTCTCGCTGTCCGAAAGTCCCCGATAAAGTTTGGGTGGTCGAAGGCGGCAGAGAAAAACCGAGCCGTGTCGAAGCATATGCTTATTTCCATCGAGTACTCCACAGTTTCGCACATTCCCCAAGCTATGCGGGTGCACATTTCAAAGAGCTAGACAGACAGAATAGGATGCCGCCTCTCAGCCGCGAAACTTACAATTCTCTGCTACACTATGCCCTTCGCCACCGCCAGTCTATTCCGCTTGCCACCAAAGTGCTTCATCACATGGAGCACGAGCGATCACCTCCTCTGAAACCAGACGTAGCAACATACAATATTGTTGTGAGATCGGGGACGCTGTTGAGACGAAATGATCTCAGCGAGATGGTCCTTGCGCAGTTGCGCAAAGCCAAGGAGAACGAGCAACATGGCATCACGGTTCACAAACCATCGCCACTCTCTTTGATTGACGAGCCACCTGTCCATTCGATCTCATCACTCTGCCCAGACGCCAAACGTGATGCATGGACGAATGGCGTGCTTTCTGCCGATGCCCACACACTCACGAGCTATATCATGCACCTCACATCCACAGGCCAGCCACAAGTTGTCGCTGATGTCTTGTTCCACGTTTTACCCGAACTCTCTGCTGTCGACCATCCATCATGGGGTGCCGCGACTGAGGAGAACCGAAAAGAAATGCGACGATTGAACCGCGACCAGCGACTCGCGCGTGCCGTCATCTTGGGACCATGGTTCTTTGCAGCTGTATTGAACGCATTGTGCAAGGCAGGCAAAACTGGTCTCACTGAACGCGTATGGCTGCTCGCAAAGCAGGCAGAACGTGCGAGTTGGACATGGGCTCAACGATATGGCGAGGAGGTGCAGCCATGGTGCTTGCCTGTTCATGCTTACACGATTATGCTGCAGTGCTATGGTGCTGAAGCGCGCAAGGGACTAAGGATGCGTCGTCCTGGCTCTGACCAAGCCGATTGGGTTCCTAGGTCGAAATTGCGGGTTCGCGGGTGGGCTTACTTTATCCTTGCAACCAGTAAAGCTCAAGGAGATTTATCTCGACGGACTTCGGCTCTGCGATCGAGCGCCGTTTTATACAGAGCTATGTTTAGAGGAGCGCAGAACATCTACGACACCCTTGTCAGTGTAGGGCAGGCCGATACACACAAGATTCACATTCCTCGACCAGACGCGCGCTTTTTCAACGCGGCCCTTGAGCTTTTTGGCCGCCAGCCCTCCATGCGGACACGCAATCCTCATACATCTCCCGCGCGCTGGAGTCAAAAATCCCGGACAGCAAATTTCCGGTACACTCGATATGGGAAGAAGCCAAGAGGATGGAATCCTTTCCTGATGCGTTTAGTGAAGGAGATGGTCACTGCCGGCTATCCTGTTCCCGCAGCTTTCCAGCGTCTGTTTACTGGACATTTGCCGCTCAATTCAACGCACTTTAAGGACAAGGTAACGCTGAATCAACAGCCATTCAAATTCCCTCCGCCTAAGAAGAGACCCTTCCGTCCACACGCCCTGTCGACACTGAAAGAGCGAGGGGTGCCCATACGACATCGAGAATGGACCCAGACAGGTCTTAAATGGAGGTGGAAGAGACGAAAACGGACAGTCAAACAAGGCGATGAAAGCAATGCCGGTAGAAAATTATCTTAGGTTGTATATGTAATGACTGTGCTTGGTACACATCCTCGATAGAGTGGACAAGATGGAATATGTTTATAGCTTTGAATTGTTGTGAGCGTGTTGTAATGCTATGCCACGACAACGGACAGAATTTGGTGTAACCGCATTCTTGAAAACAAATGTGACGGTCTCAGACGCATTGGATGAAAGCAAGTGCTAGCAGTGGTATAAGATGATAGAGATATAGAGATGCGCTGGAGGGTTTCAGGATATGAACAGATATCATGGAGGAGTGATCTTCTGGAAAGACATGACTGTCACTGTTTTTTGAACATCTCTTGCTTTCTTTTCCGTTGCAATGTCTGCCAACGAGGATGCTATTTGATTTGCACGAGTCTTCATCTCTGCATATTTCGGGAGCTGCTGCCCTTTCTTGGGCGCGATGACAATGTCGACGCGATTTCCTTTCTCCAGCTCTGCTCTCGCTTTGGAAAGCTTATGCGTCAAGTCCCCAACGTCTACACCCCACGTCATCTGGATCTCCTTGTGAGCAGAGCTGGCTTTCACTGCTGCGCGGTGTGCTCGTTGCATCTCTTTAAACTTCCGGAGAGACTCCATCCTGTCGACAACTTTCACGACTGGCTCTGGCTTCTCCGATACAAGTTCGACGATCCAAACTTTCTTGTCGAGCGAGTCTAGCAGGGACTTTAGCGATGTCATAGGTTCGAGTTTATCGGTCTCGGAGTTCACGACACGAACGTAGCGGTGCGGTATGTTTTCACCCGTCAATCGTGGAGTAGGTCCATTCCGCGTCGTTGATGCCCAACGGCTTGGTGTCAATGTGGGGCTTGCAATACGATGAGGTACGAGAGGCAATGTCGATATTTGATGGCGCGAACAACTCAACGTTCGAAAAAGCGACAGCGGCGGCATAACAAGCTATCAAATAACGATAAATCATGCACGTTTCATGGTTGATATGATATAAAATTAACATACTTTCACTTTCACAACGTTCGGGTACTGAAATGGCAAGAGGAGGCTGTTTGTTCATGTTATATTCCAAAGCAGCTGGACAACATGAACAAATACTGTCAGAACATAAAAACTCGATCGATTTCGTGCATCGATGTTTTTGCATCGTACTTTTGGTGAGTTTATTCTTCAATCCATTGTTTTATTATGGTTGTCGGCGGGATGATATTTTTACTCTTCGAGCGCGGGGATTAATTTCCAGTCTCTTCATCGCTCAGCTTGTGGACTCGTCTTGAGGACGCTTGCATATACGGGTGGGGAAGTGGGCGCTTCTGTGCAATGACCTTTGAGGTTATAGTTATTTGATCGGCAACCTGTTTATCCTTCAAGATATTCATATTACCGCTGTTCTAACCAATTTTTCAGTTTATAGGCTTGGTCATATCATCGGAACAAATCATATCACTTAAGTTTTTTTTACTGGTGAGTCGAATTTACTTTGTGATTTGATGTTTCGACTTGGCGGCGGGATGAAACCATATATCTGTCAGCATGGGGAGGCTTTATGCCTTCAGCCACTTTGTCATCCAGCAGGCCTACTCGTCTTGAGAATTCCTGCAATTGGGTGGTGAGGTTTGGCGTTACCGTGCAATGGTCTCTTATAAAGTTATAGTTATTTTGATCGCACATCTTCATTCAATGTCTCTGATTTTGAGAATCCAAAGCTTATCTTATAATTATAGTGTTTATCTCATTGCATGAAGGGTGAAGATTACGGTGTACATCATGAGGGAGAATCTATGTAGTCTATTGATGTTGTAGTAGATAAGTACGAGTATACGGTATTTTATCCCCAATATCTGCGCTAAACCCGAAGTCAATGCCATCCAATATAGGCTACGATGGATCTAAGCTGCTCTGTTGGCGCTCTTCTCGTTTAACAGCAGTCGTTCTAAAGAGCCAGGCCAGGTTCTCGTACACAACGAAGGTAACACACGTTCCAGGAAGCACGCGCACGAGATTAGTTCCAAGGCCACGATAGAACCCTTTGATGCCCTCTCCTTGCCATGTCCGCTTGATTGTTACAGGAATGGTAGGGTATAAATGGGCCGTGGCATTGTTCTGCAACTGACAGTGTAAGCTAAGAGCAGAGAAGCAGAACGAGCGGAATCACCTGGATTCGAGAACGGACAACTTGATATGGATATGTGAGTGTCAGTGCGAATAGTTTACTCGCACCAGACATAATTGTGTAAGATGTGTTGGACTACCGACCTTACAATCAGATGCGCCAAAGTACACAGGTAGAAGCACCCACCAATTTATCATCATCGGGTCTCATAACGCGACCAGCTTTCGCAAATTGTTTTTGTTTTTGCTCAAATCCCCACCGTTTCATCTCTTCATACGCCATGAATTGAACCGCTCCATTGCTAACACCAACTAATGCCAGACTTGTTCCACGCCAAAGGCCCGCTAGTCCCTCTGCACGATATATCGACGCCAGTCCGTCTATATATATTAATCAGTTTGACGGCTGCACAAGCTAAAGAGAACTTACCCCACAACCCACGGTAGGAGTTAGGTGAAGTTGGTTTTGTGGTGAACATCCGTACTTTGACTACCCATATCGGATTGGTTATTATAGCAGTAGCAGCACCTATAAACAGTTTGTTAATACAAATAGGACGATGAGCCGACAGCTGAGAGGAATTGCGAACTCGCTTGGGCAGAACATAGCAAGTATGCACCAGCAGACATCCTAAAGTTAGGATCATCTCCGGCTGCTCGTTTCTTGAGCATATTGTAGCTACAATGATGTTAACAATATACTCGCGATGAGCCGAAGACAAACACACGCACAAGAGAAAATACAGCCCCCAGCTTGACGCGTTTCCTGCAATGTTCGGACCTACACCACGATAAAGGCCTCTCCACCCATCTTGGACTTTGATGTCCCGCAAAGACGTCCATATCTGCCTTCCGATTCCACCCTCCGGTTTCGCAGTTGAGACCTGTAATTTTATTTTGAGGAGATCCAGCGGATGCATACATAGGACGGCGACCACGCCAGCTCCGAGCCCTGCTGCAGCATGATCCTAGTCCTCTCGGTTAAGCATGATTAGAATAAAGTAGATATAAAACACAAACCAATGCCGCTGTTGGAAAGAAACTAGCGGGATTTTGAGCCATGCAACCACTGCTAAGCTTTAAAGAACGGCTCTCCGCAAAAGGTGCAAAATGTCATCACCACTTCGGCCGGGACCATTAAACATATTAGCCGGTCACGGCCGTCTCCCGCGATTTGCAACTTGAACTTGGACTTGAAGTCAAGCCACTTGAAGAAACGGTACAAATGTCGTCCCTACGTCCAAGGTATGCTACTGATATACTCAACATTATTATGCCGACGATATCGCGCGGCAATGCGGGCTAATGATATATCCATTCATGGTCTGCTGATGTAGGGAAGTGATATCGGTGTTCTCATCACGTTGAAGAGAACGCCGATATCACTTCCCTATCAAACCGAGAAGCTATTTAGTTTCAGCGAATGTCGGCCTCGTTTCAGTACAGCCGCTCGACTTTCCGCGTTTATGATACGGTCCACTCATATACGTGCCTTCGTTTCTATTATTGCTGCATTTTCGGCGCTATACAGCGTTTTGATCCATCTTTCATGGTCATGCATTAAGACCTATGGATAGTCGAACCGGAAGCTGTACATTGCACATGCCCCGTTTGATGAGCGAAGCCTTCCTGAGCGGCTGCGAGCTGGCTAAATACACTGGACTTCTTACTTCGAGTCCCTTGCCACCATCTTATCAGGTCCCACCAAGACGACCAGTCTTTCATCTCGATCCCGACGGTCATCACGATTGCACAACCCATCTTTCACGTTTGATCATGCGTACCTCCTCTCTAGTCCTATATATCCTTACAACAGCGGCCAGCTTACAAGCTGCTCGCCTTGATCCTTATCTTGGGCTCAAAGCGCTCTCTCCCATACCGTTCAACAAAAGACAAGCCAATACCGTTCCCTCTCAGTGTACCACTACATGCGATCCTGTCAATAGCGAAGTCAGCGCGGTATGTCAAAGATTGGATAAAATGTCACAGTGCATGCTTTAATGTATATCATCATAGGGCTGTCCCATCACCGCTTGCTGCTCTCAGGATTTTGAGACCGCATACTATAACTGCCTCACATGTGTAGGAACCGCCGATGATGCCACCAATTACACTACAGCTCAGCAAGATCTTGACTGTGAGCATATTCAACAATTCATTGATCATACTTAACTCATCATTCCAAGTGCTCTATGTAACCTGCTACGACTCCGGGTATACTTCTCTGCAGAAGTATACCCTCCCCGGTCAAAATCCCAATCGTACACTCTCAACAACAAATGCAGGGCCCTCGGCCACAGCACCGCCAGCGTCGAGTGCGTCTGCAGCCCAGACTCTCACTTCGTCGTTTACTACGTCCATTTCAACGACTTCGACATCACCTTCAACATCACCGTCCAGTGCAGCCATGATACTATCTTCAAACCACGTGTGGGTAGGGTTCGCGCTTATCCTTGGAATCATGGGTACTTCAATTTGAAGAGGAGGTTTTCAAAATTTCCAGTTGGATATCGTAGCCCGCTGCAGCTTTCAGATTGAAGTCTTAGATGTCATTGTTATACATATCGCATTGTCTGCCATTTCTTGTAAGAAGGTAGCTGCGCCATGTACGGATGGATTTTTATTATGACAAGCGATAGAATTAAGGGCGTGATTGGAATTGACTGATAGAAGTAGTTATGTCCAAGTACATTTTCGGTTTGCTCGAGGAGGTCGTCCTATAGCCATGAGAATCGGTAGTGTCAGTGTGTCGATTCCTCGGTCATTGCACCACATTGACAATAAATAGCAACCTTGATGTAAAGTTTTCTCTGACCGTCGCCAAATATCTAATGCAAGTCAAAGTCAAATAAAAAAGGAACCGTTGAAACTGGGCGCTGACTTGGCGCACTGCAGCGAGCTGGCAGTTGGAGGGAAGGTAGGGACTGGTGAAGGTAGCCTCAAACTACCGTCACGACGCCAGTGTTTGCATGTGTGAACGCAGCAGGGCTGGAAGTTGACAACCAAACTGATTGAACCCGAGATGGCAGCCGGAGCACACCCTTGCGTTTATGCAACTGCATAAAACTATGACGATCATTCAATGAATGACGCTCAGATGCTTGTAGTCACGGTTATCTTCACGGACTTCCATGTGGGCTTTCCGGAGACTTCCTTCCTCTTCCCTCTCATAAAACTTGAGAGAGAAAAACGTGATGGCACCCATGGCCATTCGACGTTTAACGCTCAACTGGCGCTGTGACAGGACATTACAGAAAGTAATATCATTGTCAGCTTAGTTTCTGAGCTTTTTTGGCAGCTTTATCCGGTCAATTTTAGGGTTTTCCATGGTTTCCCTGTTATATGCAGTAGCAATACATCATGATCAGCGAGAGATAAACTATGGAAATATACACACGGCCCTATAACTTCACAGCCGCACGTTTGGCGGCATCTTCCTGATGGCTTGCCTCACACCAAGGTCGCCAAGGACATCTTCCACTCCACCAAGAATAGCGTCGTATGGTGATGTTCGATGGTACTGCGGATAAAACAAGATAAGGACTAAATTCAAGAAGGATAAATAGTTTCCAGGAGGCTTACATTCTCAACAAATTTACCCATGCCTGTCGCGGTAATACCCCTCCCACCGAACACTTGCGTTGCGTCCTCTGCAGTCTCACGACTAGTGCGAGAAACGAATCTATATGAGGCCAATTCGCCCGGTTGTCTCTGTGTCCAAGCGGAAATGAGGGCACACAACGTACTGTTTGAGCAAGGCTATCGGTCCTGCAAGTTTATCCGCTTGCTCTGCGTAGGACATCTGAAAGCGGGTAATCAATGATCGCGTGCCGAGATGTTCGAAGGGAGAATGGGCGAACGTTGTTCATTTGGTGGGTGATATTTTCGACCCAATTTTGAGCGGCCTCGACACGGGAGATCATAGCTGCCAGCTTCGAACGAATAACAGCCTGTGCGGTCAATGGCTTTCCGAACGCCATACGCTGACTTGTCACCTGAAAACGACAAGATGAACTTCATTGTATGGTTGCATGTCAGAAATGAAACTGACTTTAAACATTCCTCCACTATCATCCTCTGTGAACCGAGACTTTGTCCGGTGATCATCCATCGCTCGTGATTGAAATTGCTTAGAATGACAGTCATGCCTTTCCCAACTGCGCCGAGTGTGTTGGCCACAGGAACACGAGCTTTGTCAAATATGACGAGGGCAGTGCCTGCCGTTGCCGAGTAAGACGTTTTGACAGGTGTCGTTGAGACTTCGTCAGTGCGCTCGATCACTAGGACTATGAAGCCAGCCTAGGAGGTACAATTGAGGGTATGAAAAGGAAAACATGAAAACAAAATTACATCTGTCTTGCAGAGAGTAGTGAAATAGTCTGAGAATGAACCATTTGTTATCCACCTTCGCTAGTCAGCATCGGCAGTCATAAAGATTGATGGGGAAGCTTACTTCTTCGTGCCCGTCACTATCCAATAATCTCCATCTCTCACAGCTGTAGTCTGTATACCACTGACATCGCTTCCGGCGAAAGGTTCGGTAATCGCGAGACTGATGTACTTCTTCCCTAGCAAGATATCAGGGACAAATTTTGCTTGTTGCTCAGGGGTGCCGAAATTCAGAATCGGCGGGAGACCAATGACGCCTCCGTTCAGAATGCCATCGATGAAACTACGAGCTCCAAAGCGAGCCAGTTCAGTGTTGATGATTAGCTGTAAAGTCGCGAGATTTGAAGACTGTTACGACTTGGATCATTGTGTGCTTACCTCGTGGAAATAATCAAACTCTTCGGCTTTGACCACACCGTTCATGAGTTTTCGCCCTTTCAGGTGCTTTCCAGGGCCGAGACGCATCGCCAAGAAGTTGATCTCGCTAACATTAGTTGATGTATGAGCTTGATCTCGATTGTGAGCATTGTAACGGCTACACACCCCAATTTATCGACGACTTCTTGAGATATTTTCTTTCCACTATCTTCACACCGAGCTGATTCAGGTTGCACGACCTCCATAAAGAACGTCCGAATAGCTTTGTGGAACTGCCTGTGGTTATCAGTGTAGTAGGGGCTCGAATATCCCGGGCTAAGCCACGTCGCTTCAGCGTACGGTACTTGGGACACTTCGCCAGCTGCAAGAGGTTTGATAGTCTCTTTTTCGCCATGTATTGTACCTATTTGTAGACGCGCATACTGAGGTCTATACAAGACTTCTTGACGATGCAAACCGAAGAATACTTTCGTGGCATCTTGTCCAGCTATTTGACAGAACCTATGACAACTGGGATAGACAGAGTGAAAAAGCGAACTTACCCACTGAGTTGTCGTAGAGAACACCAGCGCCTCCAGGATGCAAATTCGCAAACTTGGATACATCATAGACCTTGGAGTCTACAACGATCCACTACATTTAAAATCAGTCATGTCGAGCCAGCCTTGACAGCATGGTAGATGTCACACCAAGTCTCCTTCTTTATTGTGCTGTGGTGAATGAGAGATAAGTAGGACTTCACATTTGAATACTAAGGAAGTACCTGTGCAACCTCATCGAAAGTCAGTTCCTTCAAGCTTTTCGACGATTGAGCCATGATTCCGGATCGACAAAGAATGATATGGGTGTCCAGATAGAAGAGCGTTAAGTGCTATATACGTAGTTCAGGTAGTCATAAACCCCACGGACACCACGGTGACATTGTGCCAACTTCACAGCCGGTGTGCTTCCGTTAAACATTTTCATGTGATTCTTGTCGGTGTTTCTTACACATACTACTTACACCAACGAATCGACATCTCCATCAAAGAATGAATGACACGGAGAAAGCATGCTTGTTATTCAAACGTTAAAACGGTAACCACCAACATTGTAAATATATATACAATAACGTAGATAAGGCACTTATGTGTACCGATAGTTGGGAACCATGTAAAGGTCCACTGTCATTCGCAATTAGAGCTAGAGAATAATCGTGAATAAAAGTCGGTCGTAACGGAATTAAAACAACGAACCCTGAACAAGAAACTAAGCTGAAGGAAGTTTGGGTAGTTAGCGCATGAGTGGAGGGTAAAGAGAGTGGTGCTCACATCTTCGGGTGTCAGTCGTCCCATGGCCTGTGTAATGACCGGTTGATTCCAATTCAGGTACCAGCCTCATTGGAAACACGTACCGCATCATCTGTAGAAAGGGTAGCATCTACCATCGCAGATTTCTTTTCTTGCAGCTATTAGGACATAAGCTTTCATGATTCCACTGCTGTCAATAATGATACTTGCTTGAACTATACGACTTTCGATACTATCCTCGACAACAAGCTTTGTAGCAGTGACAGGGCGATGCTGTCCAAGACGATGGATACGATCCATAGCCTCTGCAAGAAAATGAGATAATGCAAATGTATCAAAGGACATGATACTCACGATATTCAACCTGTATAGCGTGGAGTGAGCACTAGAGTAGAAATTAAAAGAAAATATCTTACCGCTGGATTCCACCAACTGTCCATCAGAAAAACGCGCGATGCTTCGGTAAGGTTCAGTGCAACACCGCCAGCTTTCAAGGATACTAAAAAGACAGTGACGTGTACATTATTCACTGACCAACGGGAGAGGAATATCAACACGCAGGTTCGCAGTTAGCTCAAGGGGCATTACGCACTGAAGTATTGGATAGTCGCATCTCTAGCCTGAGGAGTCATAGTTCCTTCGAGACGACAAACCTATGATCACCATAAGGAAGATCTGGACCAGGAGTTGAAACCGTTACACACCTGGAAGCCTGCTTTCTGCAGCCTGTACGCGATCAGATCCAAAAAGTTCACGAACTGGCTGAAGACAAGGCTCTTTGTGGTGCTATCTTGCATCCGCAAATTCGATAGTTCTTCAACGAGCGCCTCGATCTTGGACGACGAGCGCCACGTATTAAGGTTCAGACGTCCTAAAATGCCCTGACGAGCTGAAGGAACGTTCTCCGCGAGCTCTAATGCGGGAGCTTCCAGATCAATGGTCAGAGCCAGATGACACACTGGGCATTGAGGCTATCATCATGCCGATTCAGATAAACGCGCTCGCGAAGGGCATACAGAACGCACCGTAGCCTCCGCGGCTGTTTCTAAGTACTGTTTGATACATTCCCTGTCGAAAATGTGTCTGCACTTGGCTTGGATGGCATCTTCCGCGATGTCGTTACATAGCCGACAAACCGTCGCCTCCCCAGCCTCGGCTTCGCCAACGAATTTGTTACCATTGGTCTTACTCCTCAGGACCAGATCAGGATGGCAAGCCATTTGCCTCATACGCGTTAATCTAAGTTGTGCAGAAAAGGTAAACGCAAAGGACAATCAAGTATTGGTCAATGCTTACAAACTGAAAATATTTGAGTAATCTGTAAGACAGGTAAGCATCGGAATTGCGAACAAATATCAAAGTCTTACTGTTTAATACAGTGCCGGAGTCAACGTAGGTGCTGAATTGACGCTTTGCGTCCGAAAACAAAGAGGTATACAGCTCCTTCTCTTCGGGGCTGAAATAGTCCCTGCGAACAACAACTGTTCGTGGTGGGAGCCCAAGATCATCTGCTCTTTGTAACTGCAGGCAAACGAGTCGATATGTTTGAGCAAGAGAGGTAGAGAGCTATACTCGCCTTCGTCCTTCGGAGCATCATTCGATCAAGGAGAATTCGAAGTCTCTTGAACGCATCCTTTCCTTCTCTGGCAAAGCCGTGTTTTTGAATAGGGGTAAGGATTTCGTTATTCCAAAAACAAGTCTAAAGTATAGGGCATTAGTTGGATGAAAGCAGTGCGGAGAAAGTGTTTACATGTTGCATTGGACTGTGACCACAATCTAAACGCAGATAGATGCTAAGTACATGCGCTCATATGATGTCTGAATAAAACACACCATCGCAGGTTTTTTTGTCGCTGAATTTCCAGTGCAATGATTTGCAGTCGCATTTCTTACCTATTAAAATGTAAGTGTCAAGTACCCACATGCTTGTTTAGGTGTTGGTGGACTTACAGAAGTAAAACGAAAACGGATCGCCTCCCAAGAAACGCACAAGGCTGTAGAGTTCTCCAACACGGTTCTGCAATGGAGTCCCGGAGAGACACCACTTGTACGAGCTCTCCAGTTCAAAGCATGCCTTAGCCGTGTTCGTAGCGCGTTCTTTGATATTATGGGCTTCGTCGAGCTATTCAAAGAGGGCTAATCAGTCTCAGATATGACGACATGAAGATTAGCACGAACGACGATCCGATTCCATTTGATCTGGTGAAGCGGAGACGCTTCCTTTACAATTAGTCCTTTACGCTTAAAACCACTTTGTTGTTTCCTGAAACAACTTTCCAGTATAGCATACGTAGTCAAAACCTTTGAATGCCATACATAAACTGTTCAGTCTGTGAAGTAGCCATCACGTACCACATCGTATTTTTGAAGTTCCTTGATATCGTTGATGCGGGAGTGACCATGCCAGACTAAAACGTTCATGCCGTCGGTGTGGGTATTGATCTCGTTACGCCATTGCATGACAGCGACAGTGGGGCTAAATAAAACTTGTGAATTGATTCGTAACATATTATAAAAAATAACATACGCGACCACTAAATTTGGCTTCTTTAAGTCGGATACGAACAGGGATATTATTTGAATGGTTTTACCCATACTGGAAACAAGTGTTAATATTTGTGTCGAGCATAGGAAATTGTGGGTACGTACCCCATCTCATCCTGAGCGGGATTGTTGGGTTAGTCTACTAGCCACTAATGGTAGTTGACGACAAAGGGACCTACCGCCAGCATACCCCCAGACCAAATTCCTTTCTCCTGTTTTCTCATCCAGAAAAGACTCTCCTGCTGGAACGGTAATAGAGTAACTTTTAAACCAGGGGGCTGTTCCGCTTTCTGTGGGATAGTGATAGAAACACTGGTCTCGAGATCACCCCATACATCGCGAAGTTCGGGATGATGTTTGCGAAGCGCCAAACTCGATTTTTCGGCCTTCCGCGGTACACATTCATACTCGTTTCATCTAGACGAAATGGAAACTACTCACATAGGTGAGCCTACGTCCTAATTTTTCCATTAACTCAAGCTCATCCTGTCTGGTTTCATTTTTCCGAGCACGGGCCTCTCGGCGTGCTTCTCTTTGGCGTTCCATCCGCTCGCTGTATGTCATCTCCTTCAAAGGGTTGACCTTGGGTTTTGCGATGGCTTTCCCTTTCCCTTTCTTCGTGGTCTTGCCTTTGGTTTTCCCCTTTCTTGTTGAATTCATCAGAGGTTCGTCATCGGAAAGATCCAGCTCGGAGAGCTCAGATTCAGAACCCAGAATAACGGAGTCTTCTTGGTCTTGGTCCTCGTCAGAATATTCGCTTGAAGAGATGGGTTGGGCTTTCCCTTTCCCTTTGGCTTTATTCCGTAATCTACGTTCTGCAGCCGCTGCACGGCTGGTATCCACGAGATTGAAAGGTCGGGCAGCCTTGGAGGAAGAGCCTACACCTGCACTTTCTTGCGCTTCAAGCCGAGATGTTTGATGGGAGAGCTCAATGGCAGTTTGAAGCAGGAGTGCCTCATCAGCCTCAGAATCATTCATTGCATCCTCTGAATCATCAACGATGGAAGGCACTGTGAACCTCGTGGAACGCGAGGCACGACGACCATTCTCAAGTTCGAATTCGGAGTCGCTATCGTCAGATTCAATTCTGGACTGCTGCTCCTCGTATTGAGGAGCGGGCTCAGACAACAGATCAAGTTCGTCGTCATCTTCGGCTTGAATACTTGAAGGAGGTGGACTTGTGCCGTTGGTTATAACGGGCGTTGCAAGCTGCTTGAGGCACTCAGTATATATCGAAGCCAAAAGCTTGGTATTTCTTGCCTTTGCCTTGCTGGATGACTGGATGGTGGGGATTTCAACATAACCAGAGCTTCGAGAATATTTTCGCTTCACTGCAGCTGGTTTGGTGACTTTGGTGGCGCTTTCATCTTCGCTTTCGTCTGCCGCTTTGCGCTTTCTGGTGTTCCTCTTGATGACTGGCAGATTGATTGAAACTGAAATCCGAGACCCTTTGGTGGCTTGTTCGCCATCGGATGTCAAAGGGGTGTCTGGCTCTATTGAATTCTCGTTACTAAGCAGAGAGAAAGCCGTTGTAGGCGTTCCTGATGCGTTCGTCGAAGATTGAGCGCTTGCAGCACTCCTTCTTGTCTGCACCATTGCAACAAACCACGAAGAGGTGGTACAACAAAATCAAGAACAAAGGGCGAACGTCTCAGAAAATTGTAACCGCGCGCTAAAACGCGAATGATTCGGCGAGACGCGTGGAACGCGTTCAAACTTTAACCTTATTGATTGATGGCGTGGGAAGTGTCACGTGAAGGCCGGGTCACTTTGCCACAACCGCGCCCACAGCAAGAAGTTTCCCCCTCATCGAAGGTGGCGAACCTTGATTCCGAATCACGATATACCTCTTTGAATTTTGTCGGTGAACTCAAGAAATCTCACGCTGGCGACGTTGCACCTGGAAGGTTATCATATCTCCTCTACTAGGGGTTGAGCCAACCTACAAGTCTGTTTCGAGATCCAAGCATCCATGTTTTCGTTCTCCCAGCTTTATCGTGGACGACGCCCAGGTTGCACAATTGCAACATCGGCCACGATCATCGAACTTAGGCCCGAAGATGATCGACCTTGAAGATAATGTAATTGATATGCGGTGTTCGTTCCAGAATAAAGCAGCTGGAATAGCATCGTATCTGCTCGTGTCGCCCTATAAGCTCGTAATATTATCATTTTTACAGAAAATACAGTAAGCCGTAAGTGCCCTCGATATTGTACCAGTAAGTTTACTGCGCTGTTGTATAATACATCTTCTCATCGAAAATTAGCCTGGCATGTTTAATGGGAGACCACGTTCGCAAACTCTTCGATCATGCAAAGGTTCATCGAGTACAATTCACATGGCGCTTTGGAAGTATAAAATCACTCGAAAAGTACTCTTCTTAACAATGCCTGTGGCCGTTGGTTATTGATCCGAGTGTTAAGCTTAAGCTCATATTGATTCATACATTAGGCTATCGTAAGTGAGATAGACCTCTCCAAACTGGGAATATAAAGTCACCTCGTCTTCAACACCGAAAGGAGTCCCGGAAGTGGTCAGGTGTGTCTGTTTGGCCCGCGTCAATTAAATACAGTGTCTGCTATCACAGACATCAAATCACCTGTCATCATTCAAATATCTCGAAATGGTAGCGCATCCAAGTTCTTCGCCGGATAGGATTCATAGGAAGCAGCCCGGCGGTGAACTGAAAAGTCTTTGTGGGCCTCCTTATTTTTAAGTTGATGCTGGTAACTCATCGTGTCGATGTCATTTTAGGTGTCTAATTTTCCATGACTTGCAAAACATGATATCAAAACTTTTGTTGAGAACGGGATTACGAAGATGGACGTCGATACTGGTGAGAATCAATCTGCAGTGGACCCTAATTTTTCGGACTAATCCATGATCAAGACACGCACGCAGTTCGCACATCTCGCTGCCATCTTAGGGTAAGGGATATGTAAGCATAATTCTGGTCTCTTCGTGTGTTTGCCGGTCTTTCCGCATCAGAATTTCATAGACAAGAAACTCGGTCACCTTCTGCGACACAGGTTGGAAACCCGGAGGGGCCTGACCAGCCCAATAAGAAGGTATGAACATGAATATTTCGTCGACATCGCCGAACTAGCTTGCAAATACATCAACGGTGTAATGATCAGAGGAGGCTCTCATTACGCGTGTAAGGAGGCTTTAGGAACGTTCGTGAGCAATCCGTTCGCGTTGTTACCTCGACGACCCCTGATTGTGATATTTACATTCTATAACACAGGCAGACCGGCGGTAGTTACACTGGCTAATATTATCGAAACACGATAATAATACGAAGGGGTCATTCAACAGGCAGTGATAAGTTATGTATATAGCTTGTAGCGCAAATATGTATGTATTATAAAATAGCTGTCCTTAGGACCGATTTTGAATGGCTAGTGGATAAATGGAATTTATGCATAAATAAGAACTCGTTATCGTGAGCTAGTGAAAGATTTTCCGGAAAGGCTGTTGAACGAGAGACTCGTATGAATTAGTTGGCCTTGCTTGGGCATGGAGTGTGAAGGTAATACAGTCCGTGGAGTCCATATACACAATAAATGCTTCATGATATAGGTTCTCAGGTGAGTTCGTTTACAGCTGCCGGGTAGGAGGGATCTTTAATGGAACGCGGGGTTGGGGGATAATGACGCCGTCATTTTTTCACGGGAGATTGGTTTGGCTGAGAGATGAGCCATCTTCGGAGGCGAAACCAGATCTAATCAAAGTCTTCTCGATGTGCATCCATGGGAAATGAGGGAACGGCGACGCAGAGTCGTCGCTACCGCAACAGTAGTACTGTGGGATGCACGAGATACGCTGTGACGTTAGCATTGCTGCTCAAGACCGGATTGGATTGGTAGATCATTCCTTAGTCCTTTACGCGGAGGGAATATGTCTCTGTCCTTGATATAGCTCGGAGGACAGATAATTTTGGTGCGGTCTATCACGGGGATAGCTACGCTGACTTGGACCAAGACCCTGTAACTGTGAACCTTCGGAGAATTGCGATAAACCTGCGTCGGTATCAGCGGGGGAGATTGGCGGACTCTCTATGAGGTCTGTCGGATCGTGAGGTTCGCTGAAATCGTCTCCCCATCCACTTGAAGGCATGAGCGTGCTCGTAGGATCGCCACTCAGACAGAGTCCCATACTCCCCACGAGATCCTTTATCAGATCATCTATAACATCATCCCCTTCGTTCGAACTGTTCAACCTGAGACTTGAGAATAGGGTTTCTTGGCCTTCGCTTCGGTTAATACTGTCACTCGAATCCAAAATTCGGTCAGAATAGTTGTCAGGTGCATGATCCGATTCCGTTGGAGAAGAGTGTCCAGAAGAATTCGTCGGAGTTGACCGAGTTTGTGATGGTGATACACAGTTATCCGCCATATTACAATCAACATCAGGAGAAATCGGATGGGGTAATGAATCGGACTGATTTTGGGTCGCAGAAAGCTGTGTTGAAGAATAGGATACGCCAGCGCCAATGTCAGGATGAGGGCCCTCAGCATCGGCAGTATCATTCCCTGACACGTGGACGGCATTTTGCAAGTCGGAGGATCCGGAAAGATGATTAGCGAACGCCATAAGGCGAGATCCTTGCGGCGTCAGAGAAAGCGACGGGAGCGTCCACTGTCTATCATCCATATGAGGAGCAATTCTATTTGGCGATGGTTGACGGGATCCAGAATCGCTATCTGAGTTGTTGCTCATTGATGCTGAAGAGTGAGCGTCCATGGGTTCACTCCGTGTCAACCTGTGAGCAGGAGCAGAGGGGACAACGGACACAGAAGCAGCAGAAGTAGAGGGCAAAGGACGAGATGGACCGTTCCTTGTTCGTGAAGGAAGACGAGGGCCAGCAACAGATCTCACAGTCCGTGATAAGGCACGATGCGACGATGTAGAATCCTGTTCAGCCACTTGTGGTGAAGGGGACGTGTCATGCAGCGTGTAAGTTGGTACAAAATCAGGCGTAGCAGATCTCGACGAGCTGGGAGATGGAATCAAGGATACATCATCGCGCGAGAATGATGGGCGTTGAGACAAAGCGTGAGGGTGAATATTAAGGTCGAAATGTGGAGGCACAAGTGTATCATATTGTGGTGGGCGGGGTGTGACAGCACGCGATTGAGGTTCAGCAGTGACAGCAGATGTTAAGGCAAGAGCAACGTCGTTATCCGGGACATCTGTCGGAAGGGCTTCATCTTCATTGGGTGATGGAGTGGACGTCGTCGCCGAAATCTCAAGCGGTAATTCTATCCCTTGAGACGTGTCCAGCTCGTCGGTTGGTTCAAGATTCAAAAATGACGCTGATGGGTACAAATCCTGGGTTTCTAAAGGCGTTGAAGGATACAAATCTTGGGGTTCTGAAGGCACTGCAGAATACAGTTCATCTTCTGGAGTCGACGACCTGTCCACCAAACTCATAGACCTTTCTAATGGACGTGCCGAGTAAAACATCGATGATGGGGAGTTCAAAGGTTGATACGAAGTCTGTGGGCGTGATGAACGTGGTACTCCCGCACTACGAGAGGTAACTTGAGTTTCGTGAGGTCTTCTCGTTGTTAAAGAACGGTAGGCCCATGCACTTCCACGTGCAAGCGAAGATATCACTGGCGATAAGGGGCGGCTCAGGCGACTAGCACTAGAATTCAGGGTTGTTGCATCTGAATATTGAGTGAAAGAAGACGGAGCAGACTGAGGGGATGTTAACACTTGTTCGTCATCCATTGGTGTAGTGGTAGCATGCCGTGTAGCGGATATACGAGGGCTGGATTGCGAGTCATTTCGTGGTGGATTCTCGCTATCGGGTGATATGCCCAACAATGGTTTATTCGAGAAAGCACTGGCGTATAAACGTTGGGCATATGACGGACCAGAAGCAGGTGCAGTAAAGATTGGATGAAGTGAAGGTGCTGGGCGCGTTACAGGTGTCCATGGTACATCTGCTCGCTCGATAGTGTACTGTAGGCTCCTGCTCTGCTTCCCAATCGATGGATGTCGTGCTTGGGGTATTTGTATGGCTGGCACTGATGCTCTGTGAAAATTTGATAAAGTAGTAAGTCACACTGACGGAATAATAACGAGAGAGAACTTGAGCAAAAGCCACATACCTGGGCGACGCTTGGGATCTGTGTGATGCGATCAGTGAGACCAAGCGATGAAGGCTGATCTTGGATAAATTACTCACCGGCGGCGACTCGGCTGCAGCGGCCAGCTTGAAGGGGGTGGGCCTGCCTCGGTCGGTGTATTCATTGAGATTTTGGAACTGGTAGAACATACAAAAGAAGATCAGAGGTAGCCTGGGGCTGCAAGCAACAGGGTACCCCAGCCGATGTCGAACTTCATGGATCATGTCAGGCTGACAAGTCAGGTGTGCCTGGTTCGAGAGGTGTTTTTTTGGCTGGCACGTTGGTGATGCTGTCGGACCATCGGTTGCTAGTGGGTCGATTTACTTCTTCTAGAATTTGAGATTTTTGAGAGAAATGAGGATTACCAGGGATTACCGGCTGATTACCACATGCACTGTGACCCCAGCCAACTGTGGATGTAAAGCACGTTCAAGTATGCGCATATACCTCGGCCATGTACATTGTGGACAAGATATGAAGAAACTGGTCCAGTTGATCTGCCTGGAGTTCGTACATAAGTAATAATAATATTGACATTGTTGTAATCTGGGGATGCGCTTCAAGTTCTTGGCACCTGTTGATTGGGCAAAGTTAACTGGTGTGCTATCTGATAAGATCGTACAGGCACACACATAAATAAGCCCTGATAAGATGAGGTCGAGAAGAATTGAGTTCACTCAGGTCATTTATCACCATGAACAATGATGTGATAAGTAGGTGCACACGTTTCGTCAAAAATATTGGCCATTACACCGACACGGAATATCAACAAAAAAGACAGGGTGCCATAGTTTCTACATGGTGTGTTTGGAGGCTGCACTGCATAATAATAAACCGATAAATTGGAAATGTGGTTGCTTCACTAGTGATGTTTACCAGTCCCCACCGTTATCGTCACCGTTATCGAAACCTATAGAGGACCATGGGTCAGTAAGATTCACCAGTGGGATCTTGGTAGTTACCGTCACCTTGATCGTACCCTTGGTCGTACCCTTGGTCGTATCCTTCCTGTCTTTCATCCTGATCATGGTCCTCGATTGCGTCCATCAGGAGAGCGCCTCCAATTAATCCCGCTCCACCTACATAAAGCTGTCAGATTATGCTTAATTCCGCTATGGCTTTGGGCAAACCTGCTAAAACTGCGGTGCCAATGCCTGGACCGGACTTCCTAGGAGGTGGCGCTTGTGCATAGGCAGGCTGTTGGTTGCCACCGCCAAAAAGACCTGCTCGCGCAACCAAATCGGCGTTCGTCGTGTTCGATTATACTATGATCATACCTCGGTTTGGTTCGGATTGATAGTTTTGCTGATATCCGCCGCCGAACCCACCTTGAGGAGCATTTCCGTACCCTGCTGGAGGGCCTCCATAACCTCCTTGGGGAGCACCGTAGGAAGACTGATAACCAGGCTGGTAGCCAGCGCCATACTGCTGAGGTTGGGGGCCTCCGTAGGGAGATCGGCTCCATTCGCGGGGCGGGGGACCTGGCGGGGGAGCAAAGTTCGGGATATCAAGGGGGTGCTCCCAGGATGAGCGAGGCGGCTGTTCACGAGTATTGACGTAAAACCTGAACACATGTCTTTCATTAACCAAGGTAATGCCGATTATCTCTTTATCGGTACACACCAAGCTCTGTAACTGCTCAATAAAGTTGATCAGCGGGACGATCATATGCTTAAAGTTGTAGTGACTGGTGGATGACACGTACTCGGGATTCCACTGTGAGATCCAACCTAGAGGCAATTGCCTGGTGTCTGGATTGTATGGGGGAGGAGAAGACATTATGATAAAGTGTGGAGAAAGGGTATGGACGAATACAAGAAAGAGGTTGGTAGTCGGTAGTACTTGTGGTTGAAAAGGCTTATATACTTGTCTTTGTACAAGAACCAGCGCTACCACATGATTTGGTCTGTCTGCTTTTGTGGACACTGGTTTACCGTGGTTTACGCAGCCTCAAACGGCCCGAGCACAGAAATCGTACACGAAAATTTGCCGCAGTAACTCTTTAGCTGTTCGCTCGTAGCTCAACGACAAACACCAACCAATCGTCGACAAACCAAAGGGTTCGAGTAGCTAGAACTAGAATAAGCGACCACTAATCGAGATCTACACTTCAATCAAAAATTGTGCAAACAGGAACGAAAATATCCTGGTTGCTTTTATCAAGACCTTCCAGGTGCTTTCTTTTTCTTGGGAGGCGGTGGCGCAGCGTCTTCGGATCCAGATGATTCGTCGTCCTCAGAATCTTCTGATGAAGCTGCCACTGCTTTGACCGGCGGTTCCTCTTCGCTCCCAGACTCTGCGTCCGACTCTTGTTCCGCTTCAGCACTCGACTCGTCAGACTCAACAATAGGCGCCGATTTAGGCGCGGCTTTCTGTATACCCCACGATGTTAACCAATCATGACAGTGCGAAAGGGGATGTATGACTGACAGCTGCTACCTTCTTAGCTGTCTTTTTAATTGCAGGCTCTTCCGACGCTTGTTTCACTGGTTTCTTGGAGGGTTTTGACGGTGCAGGAAGTTCTGCGACAGGAGAGTCACCGTCGACATCTCGAATATCATAGGCGGCCTTGTCCATTTGAAACTTCTCTTTTGCTTCCGCGACCTGGCTATAATAGGGCTGTCAAGTGGATACACATAAGTATTGCCCCGAAAACAACGATGTCCTAGTTACCTGCTTGTCTTCATCGGACATTTGAGCCCATTGGAGACTAATCATCTGCAGCAGGTCCTTTTGCTGGAGATTAGGGTTATCGGCCTTCAATTTGGCACGAATGCCGTTCTGGAAGATCAGGTAGGCTGAAGCCGGACGTTTCGGTGCGTTAGGATCCTTGGGCTTCTTCTCCCGTTTACGCTTTTTGCTTGTCGCGTCCTCAGAATTCGCGTTCGCAGCGGCTGCAACTGGCAACTTGCGTTTACGCGTTGGCTTGGCAGTCACGAGGGCTTCTTGAATCGCGTCAGTCAACTCAGCATCGTCCGGAT
The DNA here is from genome assembly GCA_021014935.1 of Hygrophoropsis aurantiaca. NCBI lineage: Eukaryota > Fungi > Basidiomycota > Agaricomycetes > Boletales > Hygrophoropsidaceae > Hygrophoropsis > Hygrophoropsis aurantiaca. Next base: position 73,161 of record MU267651.1, read on the forward strand.
TCTTCGCGACGATGTGGGCCAGTGAATCTGCGAGTGTTGCGTACTGCCGCATAGCATCAGCAGCAACAGCCAATTTAGCAACCAACTAAAACGACATAGGAGACGTGAGTGAATATTTATTTTTTCTTATCTCAGTAAAGACGCGTACATCTGCTGTCACCGACTCTTTTTCTTCAGCAGCGGTTTTAGGTTCTTTGGGCATTGTGGTCGAAGAGGGTAAAACGCGCTTTTGGAGGGCGAGTGAGAAAGAGACAAGAAAAGTCTCGAGTTTGAAAATGCTTTTGTTGACACTTGTAAGCAATTATAAGCTTTTGTTTGTTGATTGTCACTATTAGGTTCAAACTAACAACTAATAATGTAAGCAAAGATCGTAAGCGCAGCTATAAGTAAATTACTTACCAATTGTTGCTGGCATATCACAGACTCAATGTCAAAATTGATAGTATAATAGAAATGTATCAGTACCTTGTTTTGTCACTTTGTATATAGTCATATATAAATGTCGCTGATAAGTGGGCCATTGGCAATTGTTTGAATTATGATATGAGACACGCGTGGTCGAGCAAATCTTAGTCTCGATTGGACTATTGCTTGTCTTCCAAGAACTGTCTGACATCGCATGCTGAAAGGATGTATTAGTTGTGTATTGGTATTGTATTAGCATGTTATGCATTAGATTTTATCAGCGGCCTCCCACCGCATGTTACTCTCATGACTTTATCCCGCAAACCCAACGGAAATGCGAAGCAAGGCCGCCGAGATGCCGTAGGCGGAGATGAAGTCGGACATCAGAAGTTGACGACGGTTAATTCTCCGAGTGGCTGAATGTGTTTGACCCTCGCACCCTCACAGAGACTCGCAGGCGGCTGAGCCTGTTAAAACGCACTAGAAAAGGTGATAAAGGCGTGTATACCGTCTGCGTTTCTTCTTTACCTTTTCCGCGTCTCGTTTGCACAGAAATAAGCCGTGTAGTGTTTCCAATAACGCTTGAGAACGAAGGCGCTCGAGAAAAAAGAATGGATATGTTTACCAATGCGCCATCATGGCTGCAGAACCAACAGAATATTTCCGACCCTCAGCATGTCCATCTTGATGGCAGGCAGACGTCGGACGGATGGAAAGAACGTGTATCGTCTGCGGAGGCAACAAGAGGAGGGGTCGCATCACCCACAACCGCCCAGTCAGGCTTGGATTTGAGCGACTTTGGTTTAGGCGATATTCCGGGTGAGCACGCATTTCTAAGCGCCCATGCAATCCACACATGTTTTGCATGAGGCTGTTTGCGAAAAGAAATCGGCAATGATCGCTGATTCAGGTGTGAACAGGTCCTTCTACATCGTCATCATCATTATCTCCACCATCACAGTCATATTATACCCAGGCATATCAACCTGGTTTCTATATACCTGGGCCTTACAATGCAATGGCATACGGTGCAATGTCTTGGGGCAGTCAGCCTGCGCCTTTACCATTATCGAATTATTCTTCCCTAAATGGAGCCACTTCGACTTCGACTCCAACTTCACAAAGTTCGTCGCTGCAACAGCAAACGCCAACACCACCAGCACAAATGATGATTGAGTATGTAATTTGAATTGCGGATATTCTTAACATTAATTTACGATCAACCAGCCCGGCCTTGACAACGATGAATGGATCCGACATCACACGACCGCAGTTTGCACAATCACCCACTCACATCTCTCAAGCATCGCAACAGCCCCAGCAGCAACGTCCTCAATATCAATATCCTCCTACTTTATCATTGAATTCTTATATTCCGGCTCATTTTTATCAACCACACTCACTGCAACAACAACATTCGTCACAATCACAAGGCACCCTTTCTCCGCATGTCCTTCATTCTCCCAATACGGGGATGATGGGATCTCTTTCTGCTATGTATTCTCCAGCCACGTCATCTACCACCATTTCGACTCCGACTTCGCAACCTGTCAATCTTCAAGCACTAAAAGACAAGTTTGCAACAGACCTCAAGCCCCTTCTTCAGCCCAACGCATTCACTGGAGCAGGTGCAGTTAACTCTCTCGTCAGCTGTATCGACAGTCTTGGTCCTCTGGAAGTTGATCCTGCAATTCGCTTGGAGATCCTGACGAAGATCAGGGATAATGCTGGCAATCACTATTTTCGGGCTTGGTCAGAGAATGCCATCGCAATGGACATAACGCGAGAATGGCTCAAATCAGGTCTTACTGCCAAAAGTGATAGCCCATTGGTGGAAACGATCATGCCCTTGTTGCACGTACGTTATTCCAATCGCCTTGAACGTGCTTTTAACCAACTAGAATCTTATCTATACAAAGATCGTCGATAGATTGCCTTTATCTGTTGAAGCACTTAAGGCGTCAAAGTTAGGCAAGATTGTCGTAAAACTAGTCAAAGATCCGCCAGCCCCGGGTGAGTATCCACATTCAGCCTGCCCGAACTCTTTTACCTGCTGCTCGACTATCACACAAGAGAGAGACTTGTGCTGTGCCTCTGAGTTCTGCGACGTATCTGTAGTGTTACGGCTATCATGCCCAAAGAAATATAATGTATCTAACGCGAACTTGTTTTTTGATTGTCCCACGTGCAGCAATCAAGGACATGGCATTCAACTTGGAACGGCGATGGCGCCTAATGGTCGAAGCTGCTACAAAGCCAGCAGATATTAACCCAACTGAGGGTGAGTCACGTCAGTCCGTTGCACTGGGCATTCCGCTCATGTGTGTTGCTTAGATTCGAAGCTGAAGAAGCGGAAACCCACCGAACCGCCGGGCAAGGCGCCTCCACCCGCCAAAAAAGCCGCCGTAACGCCCATGGCCTCAACGTCGCGGACGGCGGTGCCCAAGAAGGAGGTCAAGTCGACAACAGCAGTAAAGGATGCCAGATCAGACTCATCATTTTTCTCTGCACCAAAACCTAAACCAAAGTTGCCCAGTTTTAAGAAAGCTCCTGTGCCGGTGAAGAAGGAGCCAGATATGAACATAGCACAGCCGTCATCCATTGATCCTTTCCAGGAGGCGCTCAAGTCGATGGGGAAAGGACGAAGGGAATCGCCAGCTATATCGACTCCACCTCCAGTTTCGATATCAACGCCGCCCTCAACAGCAACATTTGGTAAGAAAAAGAGGAAGTCGGTCACGTGGGCACCGGATGGTCAATTGGAATCTATCAAGCTTATCGAAAGAGCGGTCTACGATGATGACCCTGCAGATGTCAGCTTTCTGCTCTTCCAAACAATATTATACCGTAAATTGATGTTCTGTGTGCTTTTATTTTCGATTGTTCAGGGTATGCATACCTCCCTTCGAGAGCTGGAGAAGGGTGAAGGAGCAGCATTACATGCGCACCTCTTTGAAGAACTCATTGACTGGTCAGACCCAATGTGTAAGCAAATCAACTCGTGACTACAACGTGATATCATTAACCGTATGTCCTCACAGCCATCGATATCCCGATAGAAATCGATTTGTCACAACGAGGCCAACAAAGCACGGAAAAGACAGTGCAGGAAGAGCGTGAGCAAACCGCATTGGGTGCTCTATATATGTCCTCGGCACATATACCAGAAAGTCCCGGAGAGCCGTCGACAATAATTGCGGACGAGGAAGTCGATTCGGAGGTTAAACTTATGACTGTAGGGTCGGAAGGTGATAGCGTTTTCTGGAGCGATACCGGTGGCTCTGCGATGAGCACCCAAGCTTCTGTCGCAGAGCTTGTAGGCCAGCTTACAGCTGGCGGTATGGATCATGCGATGGGAGCAACCACTAATGGTTCTAGCGTCTCGAATTTGGGTCTCGATGCCAATTTGCTATCATCTATCACTGCGATGCAGACAATTCCTCCTGAGCAGGTGCAGCAGTTAATGGCGTTGCTTAATCAAGGACAGGCTGGTGGTGCACAGCCCCCTTATGGTGGCGTCGACCAAATCTGGAACGCTGGGTATTCGGACTACGGCCACGACTATTCCGACGTCAGTGCGCGTGGTGGGCGATGGTCAGATGATAACAGGGGGCGTGGCCGTGGGCGAGGTCGGGGTCGAGGGCGAGGAGAGGATGGGTCGTATAGAACTAGTAAAAGAAAACCATGCAGTTTCTTTGCAGAAGGAAGGCGAGCCAATCAGTCACCAATTGCGGACGTGAGACAGAAAACTGATAATATTTCGTAATGACAGGTGCAGATACGGCGACCAATGCGATTTCAGCCATGAACCCATTTACTGATTTCTCCTTGCAATGTACATGTAGACCCACATTATCATTTATAGTCATCGCAGCATATGTCTCACAATTAATTCATGGATTCCGAGGGTTGACTGGGGATGGGAGTATTAGTTTGGTGTCAGTATTGAGCGTTCTCCATTGCTATCGGATTCCACGGTACCGCCCATCCGTGTTACTTAACCTCCAATCAAACACGTGGGCTATCGAGTTGTAGAGTCGACCAAATCCCTCAGACGCGCCAATGCCATTTTGCTCTATACCATTCCGGGAGAATAGTGCACGTTCAAGTATCGTATTGGTACACAAGGCTATAAATAACATTGATAAACCACCCGAGTAGCCTGGTTGTAGATCCGGCGCGGCAACCTGCAGCCTCCAGCGAATGGGCTATATTGGTACAGTATGTACCGCGCAAAAAAAGTCGAAAATAGTAATGCAAAACAACCTGAACAACAACAGTAACAATGAATAAAAAAAAGATAAGCGACTATCCACCAGCCGTCCTGCCTCGCTTTCGGGTAAGTCTTTTGTTGGGGGGCTGTTCCGAATTTGCGGTAGTGGGTGAGTTGGTCTCGGGTTTGCGTTTGAGTGTTGCGGAAGTAAGGGAAGGCGTTGATGAGGGTGCGGTCTGGGATGGCGTCGAAGCTGAGGATGGTTGGGGGGTGGGAACCGGTCCTTGTGAGACAAGTGGGGGTTTGATTTGCTTTTGCGCCTCAGCGGATGAGGATGAATTTTTTGGGGAATCAGTGTTGGGTCCGGGGTGTGATGGGGGATTTGCGGAAGACATTCCCGAATAAAGAGTTACAGCTGGAGATGTGGACATTCCATTCATACCATGAAAATTTCGAAAGCTACCCGGCCCGTTGCCTGGAGGTCCTCCCATAAAACCCGGCCCTCCTTGAATCGGGTTATGTGGTCCATCCCGGATTTTTTCTGCTAGCTTTGCGAGTGCATCTGCGCAGAGCCTGTTTAGCTGTCGGAGATGGAGCAAAAAACGAGTTACGCACCTATTGGTCCCAGCTTTGTTTCGGTCGCGAAAGCAATGAGGTCTGTCATTTGCCCGACACTTTCGGCAAGCTAAGTAAATTAAGTTATAGTGCGTAATGAATGAATAACAAGATGTACGACATACCTCCAGACAGCGCATGGTCGCTTGAGGAATACCAAATGCGTTGACCGGCTCGCCAGGGATAGATGCGTCTTGGATCAATATTCGCGGTTCATCCCATTGTCTGTCCTCATCAGCTCTCTGTTGAATGGTGCTCGTGCCATTAGGGCTCGGTGTGGGGCCATTGTGTAGCCGTGGCGTCTTCGGTGAATCCATGATGCGCTGGCCCATGATAGCTTCCAGCGAGATCGTTTTCTCATGGGTATTGCCATTGAACTCAAAGTTGTCGAATTTTAGTGAGGCCGGCTGGTTGGCTTGCCCATTTCCAATTGGAGGGACAATGAGGACGTGCACGGTCAGTGGGCCCCGGAGGGTAACGGTGTAGCCACTGTTATAGCGATATGTCCATATCGCTGTCACGCACTCGATGATGGCATGAGATGGATTTACCAGTCTTTCGCGTGCACCGTCGAGAGAGAGAGACATGGATTTGACGCCTGATTGCGTAGTGACGAGAAAAAATCGGGGTAGTATGGGCACACCAATTTCTGCAGCTGTGTAATCAGTTGTGCGGGTCACAGAGGAGATTTAAATTAGATACCAAATGGCTTCGCTTCAGTTTTAAGATTGTCCTTCCAGAGCGTAAGTTTCATTATCGCTTTCGCCGTAAAATATTCTTGTATGAGGCTATCCCAATAAGACAGCCGTAGTTTCTGTCATTGAGATTGAGAACGGACGTGGGATGTGGTGAAGAAAAACACCTACATTCACATCATCACCTGCAAGTATCCCACTAAACTGTAGTAATCTTACAAGCCCCTGACCTAGTCCTACCGGGACGGCCATTCTAAAATACAAAATTAGATGTCAAATTACAGTCGAAATACATGTGGCTCTTACACCGGCTGTCGCGTTATAGGTACAGATTGTGGTGTGGGCATGTCAGATGACGGCGGCGGTCCATTGACGGGAGGGGCGCTGCTTGATGGTTGTGGTGGTCGGGAGGTAATAACCTGTTGCCCTGGAGTGGATTGTCGTTGTGGATGGGGTAGTGGTTGAGGCTGAGTATGCGGCGTTATTCGTGCAGGGGGCAATAATCCGGAGGAGGGAAGTGAAGGCTGAGAACTCCGAGGAGTATGAGATGGACCAGCTTGAGACGACGGTCTACCTGGAGGTCCTTGTGGCTGGGACTGAGGGCGCTGTGGTTGATGCTGAACATGGCCAGCCATTTGTTCAGGCTGGTGTGGGGAATGCTGTTGGGGCTGGCGCGACGCCATTGGGTTACCGTACATTGAATTGGGATGTGAAGGTGGTCGTGGTGGAACGTTACCAGCGCCTGTCATAAATGATGCTGCTCCATCGCGCTGCATATCTTCGTACTGTTGCGCTGGCGTCGGCTGAAACGGTGCATTCCGCATACCAGTCATTGATGGATTAGAGGGACCGTCGCCCATCATCGGAGGGATATCCATTGGGTCGCTTTGAGAACCCGAAGCAGGAAAAGGGAATTGGTTACTGCCAGCAGGTATTCGAGTGGAATTGCGACCCATGTTGGGCGGAAATTGGTTGTTTTGGATGTTCATGAACAAGTCATGATTCGCGACACCACCAACGCGAGGAGTGGATCCCTGCGAAGAACCGGGAGTGCCCATCATCATGTTTCCTGGATTGTGAGGTCCGGGGTGCGGCGAGGAGGTTAGCGATGGTTGTGCATGATGGTGATGGGGCTGGAAGCCATTTTGCGGCAATGTTGACTGTTGTCCACCACCAGGATGATTTTGCCCCGATGGCTGCGATAGACTGTTCATCAGCTGATTCGAATTGGGAGGTCTGGATGCATTCGAGGGAACCCCTGCATTGGGTTGTCGGCCCATTCCCAATGAAAGTTCTGGAGACATTGATCCGGGCATCGAATGTTGCATACGTGATATCATCTGCTGTTGCTGCTGCTGGTTGGCCGTACGTAGGTGAGCGGGCATACTATTGGAAGGATTCATTCCCATGCTAAGATTGTTGACATTTTGTTGGCCGGGCAGAATCCCGCCGACATGTCCTGGGGTTTGATTTAAGTTCTGCGGATGAGACGCTACTCTTCGTATGACACCGTTTGCACCCTGCTGCATCATATGGGGCGGAAAGCCCATACCCTGCATATGCCCCATCTGACCCATACCCGGAGTACCAGCAGGAATATTCATCTGCATGTTACGAGCTTGTTGCGAGTTCGACTCCTGGCGTTTGAGCTGATACTGTGCAGCGGTCGTTTGGAGAGCATTGCTGTTGAGTTGGCCGCCTCCGCCGAGAAGGTTCATGGGCGAATTATTGGCGTTGGGCATGAGCCCCATGTGGTTCTGTTGTTGCTGCTGCTGGCCTGGCTGTTGTTGATTTGGGAGGAAATGGCCCGCCTGATTCATCGGCATCCCTGATAGCTGGGGCATGCTTTGCTGTCGAAGCATTTCTTGCTGAGGACGTACGTTCATCTGCCACAAGCGCTCGGCAAGTGTAACGATCGAGTTCAGCTAAAATAAGTGTGCAAAGCCCGGGCACAGGAAAGTGAGAATATACAAGACCAAGGCGCACGAGAAAGAGTCGAGGATAGCAGTCAAGCTTCCTTCACTGTCGGGGATTGGAACGATCGGCGCAGACTAGCCAACACACCACTGCCGCGCAAATGCCTGAGTAAAGCAATAAAATAGCGTCAGAATACAGGTCCCTGATATGTTCTCTGCAGATTTATTGCGTGCAAAAGGAGAGAAATAAGCGAGGGAGGATTGTTTGTCGGGGCGCAAAGACCCAGCAGGAAATGCTTGTTCGATCTAACGGTTGACGGCGCCAGGCTCACACGCAGCCTTCCAATTCCACGTGGCTGGGCTCTATACTACGCCCCATCACCTAACGGAAACAAAAATTTATAATCCTGATTCCTGCCACAAATCCAGTCCCGATAGCAACTTGATAGATATTAACTAGGCAAGGCCCTCGATGGTCCGCCAGTTCAAGTATCACGAGCAAAAGCTCCTCAAAAAGGTCGATTTTCTCAATGTATGTCCTTGCTTCTTTGCTCCGGAGCCGTCGTATTGATCCTGCTTTGTGCTCAGTGGAAACAAGATGGCAATCTTCGCGAAATCAAGGTGATGCGACGGTATCACATCCAAGATCGAGAAGACTATCACAAGTATGTCATTTGCTGCGAGCATTCCCCGTCTATCTAAATTTCAATCCAGGTACAATAAGCTATGCGGCTCCTTACGGTCTTTTGCACATCGGGTCTCCATGCTACCCGCTCAGGATCCATTTCGAAGCAAAATGGAGGGCCAGCTACTCTCCAAACTCTATGATATCGGGGTGCTCAACTCCCAAGCAAAGCTAAGCGATATCGAAAACAAGCTGACTGTAGCTGCTTTTTGTCGCCGGCGGCTTGCTGTCTACATGTGCATGAGCAAAATGGCGGAGACCGTTAGCGCGGTTAGTTTTTCCGCATTATTTTCCCAGTAAATCCGCTGACAGGTTGTAGGCTGCCAAGTTTATCGAACAAGGGCATGTTCGTGTCGGTCCCGATACGATCACGGACCCTGCATACCTTGTTACCAGGTTTGTCCTTGGTCCGGCATCATCCCGCAATTTCTTCTGATTGTCACCTAGGCACATGGAAGATTTCGTGACTTGGGTCGACACCTCTAAACTGAAGAGAACCATCATGTCATATAATGACGAGGTGAGTGGCACGTTCTTTACGCTGTTCGTTACGATACCGATCGCCCTTGTTAAGCTTGATGACTTTGATTTGCTATGAGCATGTTAAATGCTGCATGTGATATTCCTCGCTCGAGGCTGCTCCAAGCATGCCAAAGGTTCACACACGCGGTCGTGGTGTGTCGGCAAGATTGAGATAAGCTCGCTGATGTTCGTGTCTTTTGCCTGGCCTCTGTTGTTATGGAGCTTAGTTTTTAGGGCTTATACATGGTCTGTATAGAGTAGACGTAGTGGTAGAAAATACATCGAAATATCCCTGAAGATCCTGACACTGAACCAATCCGGCTAAAGAACTGTGCTCCCACCGTGAAATCACAGCGAGCCAAATTGGAAAGCTGTTGCTAGTCTCCTTTGCTGACCTAATACCAGATATATGACAGTCGATACATATATCGTTTGATATAAAGCTGTTGCCACGCGACTTGCCGTTATCCCTACAGCGCGTTCGACAGCCCATACCCGTCACTTTTAGACTTGCCTGTATTTTTCTTCTCTCCACACATCTCGATTTGTTATTTTCTTGGAAGGGTTGTTTCTGCGGATTCTGGACGCCATACACTTTTCTATCCGGGTGGCACAACGCTAGCGTTATAGACTATGGCGGAGGCTGGCGACGGGAACATAAAGGTCGTGGTTCGATGCAGGCCTCTCAACAGTCGCGGTTTGTTCAAACAATGCCACCATATTATTCCTATGAACTGACTTGTATGCGCAATAAGAGCTCGCCCGAGGGGCCAAGCCGCTCATTCGAATGCAGGGGAACCAGACCTTCATTGACCCGCCAGAGCAAGGCTCGCAGCAAGATTCGAAACGCGCCACAGAACGCAAGACCATGGGATTTAGCTTCGACAAAAGTTACTGGTCTGCGGGTCCCAGAGACGAGCCGGGGTATTGTTCACAGCAGACATTGTATGACGACCTTGGGAAGGAGTTGTTGGACCATGGTTTCTCTGGGTTTAATGCGTGTATCTTAGCTTGTGAGTGCTTGATTTCTTTAAGCTGGGCGCGTAGTTAATTCTTCGACCACGTGAAGACGGGCAGACTGGTATGTCGATGGCTAAGGACCAACCTTACATGATGTTACTCACCATTTCGGTACTTAGGATCGGGAAAGTCTTATAGGTAAGTGCTTGTGTCCGCTCGCCTCATTTACATCCAATCTCTGAACACTATATAGTATGATGGGCTGTATGTGCTGCGTTTCCTTGATTATAGCAGGTCTCTTATTGCATTTTCATAGACGGACCCGACAAAGGAATCATCCCGTTGACATGCTCCGAATTGTTTGTACGTGTAGAAGACAAGAAAGCGGTGGATCCCAACATAAACTTCACAGTAGAAGTATCCTACATCGAGGTACGCTCCACTTCTACCCTCCTTTGCTTACCGTAGTTCATATATGCTCAGATCTACAACGAAAAAGTCCGTGATCTCCTCAATCCCAAGAACACTGGGAACCTCCGTGTCCGTGAACATCCCAGCCTAGGACCATACGTCGAGGATCTCTCGAAGCTCATGGTGAACAGCTACGAAGAGATGATGACACTCATGGACGAAGGTAACAAGGCGAGAACAGTCGCCGCTACTAACATGAACGAAACCTCGTCCCGTTCACATGCTGTCTTCACTCTGTTGTTAACCATGAAACGACATGATGTGGACACCAATCTTGACACTGAAAAGGTATCACGTATTAGGTATGCCTTTCAGTGCGTGCATACATGGTTCCTGCATTTCCTTACCAAACAATAGTCTTGTGGATTTGGCTGGTTCGGAGCGTGCCAACTCAACTGGAGCGACGGGGCAACGACTCAAGGAAGGAGCTAATATCAACAAGTCACTCACCACACTTGGTAAAGTTATCTCATCACTCGCTCTCGCCAGTCAAGATACCGGGAAGAAAGGGAAGAAAGGCAAAGCGGATGAATTCGTTCCATACCGTGATTCCGTATGTTTCGATAAGTTGTTTTATCGCCGAATGTCTAATGAGTGTCGCTCAGGTCTTGACGTGGCTGCTTAAAGACAGCTTGGGTGGGAATTCCAAGACTGCTATGATTGCTGCCATTTCCCCGGCTGATTACGAAGAAACACTGAGTACACTGCGTTACGCTGACCAGGCGAAGAAGATAAAGAACAAGGCCGTTGTCAACGAAGACCCCAATGCCAAGCTCGTTCGCGAGCTCAAGGAGGAGCTCGAGTTGCTCAGGGGTGAGTGTTTCACTTGACCTAGGCTTCAGACCCAGCTCATTCCGCGCAGCGCGTGTGGCTGGTTCCACCGGCGAGGATACTTTCGATGCGAGCGTGCCTCCCGAGAAGCAGAAGGTCACCTACCAGACGAAAGACGGTAAGATCAAGACGGTCACAAAGGCGGAACTGCAGGAACAGATGGAGACGAGCGAGAAGTTAATGCAGAGCTTGAATGAGACGTGGGAGCAGAAGATGTCGAGGACACAGGAGGTGCAGAAGGAGCGAGAAAAAGCGCTTGAGGAGCTTGGGATCACGGTGGAGAAGAATCTTGTTGGTGTGCATACACCCAAGAAGGTGAGTGAATATTGTGCCCACAATGAACCTACTTGTGATTTGATTCCTTGTAGATGCCCCATTTAGTGAACTTGGTACGTGTTCTCGTGGATGTAGAGCTTTATCTTGCTAAAGAGCAGACTTCGTGTATCAGAATGAAGGTGAGTCATAAATTATTTTCATTTTCAAATGATTTATTTTGTCGTTCAGACCCCTTGATGAGCGAATGCTTGATATACCAGCTAAAACTAGGCACCACAACGGTAGATTTTTTTCCGAGTCGAATCAACTTCAGTCTTACATCAATATCTACAAGGTTGGTCGACTTGATAGCGATAAGCTGGCGGCGATCCGTCTCAGTGGAGACAATATCCTAGAAGAACATTGCTCCTTTGAGAATACCGATGGCAAAGTCACTTTGCATGCTATGCCAGACAGCGTGACAGTTAGTTGGTCCCATTTCACTGCTGAAAAATGACTGACCTCCGCTGCAGTTCTTGAACGGGAAGCAACTAGAACCTGGTCAGGTGAGTGGTTATCAATCGTGCGGGTTGGGAATGCCTTAAGCATCCTCAGGCATACAAACTGCGCTCTGGATATCGTATCATTCTTGGTATGATTTAGATATATTGTACAAGCTATTTTTTGCTCACATAGCTCGCATTTAGGGGAACATCATGTATTCCGTTTCAACAATCCCGAAGAAGTACGCAAGCAGCGAGATCGTGCGACGGCAAAGTCGAATATGCACATGAGTATCTCAGCCGCAGAGTTGGAAGCTGAAGGCACGATACCGCCCACCCGCCCCGAATCTCGAGCATCCTCTTCTGCCGACGAGGCTGACGTTGATTGGAATTTCGCCAAACGTGAAGCTGCTCTCGCCCGCCTCGGACTGGACCCGACTCTCGATAATCTACCGGATGAGGAGATCAACAAACTGTTCGAGCGGATAACGAAAGTCAAGACCATGCGTGACCATAATATGAAAGGTCGACCGGAGAGTAGTCTCAGCCAACGTGACGATCTGTGGAGCGAATCTGGACGTCCCTTTTCGAGTGATGCAACGACAGACGACACGAGTGTTGATGCAGGGCCAAGTCAAGGCAGCCCCGATGTAGATGGTCCGCTCAAAGATGTGCAGCTCCAACTCGAATCCCGGCTCCAGGCAATCACTGAATCAAGTGAGGCGGATGATTTGAAGGTGGAGAAAGATCACATGGAACATCAGCTGAAGATGGTTCAGAGACAATTAAAGAGACTCATTAATGCTCGCGCTCATGGAGAGTCTGAAGATGACGTCGTAGCCTTCGAACCTGTCATATATTCCGCCAAACAGCTAAGACTGATACGGAAAGTTTTAGACAAGTGGCGGGCTCACAGGGCATTTTCTATGGCAGAGGTAGTACTTTCAAATGCCGTCCTTGTCAAAGAAGTGAATGTCATCAGGTCAGTCACCCTTTCAACAGCGCAGGTCCCCTACTCACATAGCAATAGCAAAGAACTTGGGAAAGAGGTTTCTTACAATTTCACCATCGCTTCAGGAGGGTCTCTGGCAGCACCGACATCCGGGGTTGACACGATTGGCGGCTTGGATGAATTTGGTGATGTTGCTGATCCTGTTCTTGCATCAGCCACTCAGCCGTCCGTCGCTATCAAAGTCCTTGACAAACGTCACAATGCAATCTACACATGGTCGTTGGATCGTTTGCAACAGCAATTACAGCGCATGCGAAATCTCACAACTTACATCGACCGACCATCATATACTCAACATTTTAGCTCAGACGAACCTTTCTTTAATTCTCCACCACCGCAGTACTCCTTCATTGGCAACGCGATGCTATCTCTTGCTCCCCTTTCCCGAAAGCTCTCATCGACATCTATTGTACCGATATTCTGCCGGTACACGTCGGAAGCGATTGGTTCCTGTCGCGTAGACATCAAGATAACAAGTGTCATTCAATCGTCGAAGCACGGAATTGGCTCAGCAGCTTCGACCCGACCGGCGTCTCCCGCTCCGAGCTCTATCCCATCAGGCAGTAAAATCACCTTCTTTCTAACAGTCGATTCCGTGAAAGGGCTATCTTCCCACGATTTTTCTGCAGTACACTTGCAAATACGGTTGTCCTCGTTCGTGGGACCGTCAGTTGCAGCTGAGGAGATTTTCTCATCTTCTGCTCTCGATATGGACGCATGTTCTCTTTCGGAGCTGAAGTTTCGGCGCAGCTTCTCCATTGTGGCACCATCCAAAGTCATTACACACCTACGCCAGGGTTATGCGCCGATCGAATTTTTTGCAGCCGTGAGGCCCACCTACCTGGAACGGCTAGAACGTTGGGATGAGATGCGTGAGCTTAGAAGTCATCCAAGGTCAACTTCGCCCGCTTCTCAGCCTGAAAGTCGCCCAGCCAGTCTCCCGCAGATGCGGCGCTCGGAGACAGACTTTGTCGTTGAGCAAACTCACGATGTGGTAGCATGGATTCAAATTCGCGAACTAGGTGCTGACGGACAATACGTTCCCGTCCCAGTGACGTCTCAAGGAAATATCGATCCCGGAGCTTTCTCGTTGCACCAAGGACTGCAGAGGCGAATAACTATATTACTTTCTACAGATTCAGGCCCACAGCTCCCATGGACTGACATCACAAAGGTACGAGTAGGCAACGTGCGACTGCTCGATCCGAAGGGCCGCATTCACGACTCTACGTCGAGAGCAGTGGTCACACTCCCCTTGATGGCGGATCAAACCGTTGAATTTAGACCGGATGGGACAGGGATGCTAACAGCGGAAGCGTTATGGGACTCCAGCGTCCATGACTCGCTGCTTCTCAATCGGGTCACGGCGAACGCTCATCGCGTACTGCTACAACTCAATTGGGCTGTTGCAGTAGATATTTGCAGCGAACCTGTACAATTCACTATGGATGTAGCTGTCACCATGCAGACACGGGATGCCCGTCCACCTGGCCGGTTATTTATGTTCCTGGGGTCAGGAAAAGTCATGTCGAAAATCAGCGCAATCTTTAATGTCCGCCTCTCACCACCTCTCACTCGTTCTCCGCGAGATCTTTGGCGTCTGGATACATCTGAAAAGTATGTCCGAGGCGAAGAGCTACTTAATTCTTGGAAACCACGCGGGATTTCTGTAGTGCAGGACTATAGCCGACTGGTCTTAACAGAACGACGAGCAGCCGACGTTCAAGCTGTTCGCGTTATCTTGGCTTCCTCACCACCAATTTCACGCTCTGAATCGGCGACCGCGATATGGGGTTCTGAACAGGCACTGAAGAAGGCTCTAGATTTGTGGCAAAAACGTTTTGGCCACGCAGGAGAGGTTTGGCGATTTTCAAATACACAAATTCACGACTGAGATTACAACGTTTGCAGATTATTCTTAGCCAAGTGCCTTCTGATAGCGACAATTCTGCTGCACTCGGCAAATCCCCAAGTCGTGAGCCTCCAGAGAGCGTGAAACTCAATTCTTGCACCAATCTAATACCACAAAGGTTACCTGGGTAGCTTTGAATACATTGGGATATTCTAACATGCATGTTGTAGCGATGGGCCTACTAAACGAGGACATCTCATGATTCTTACTGATGCCGGTCGAGATATTTGGGAAAAACGCTGGTTTGTTCTTCGACGGTGAATTCAAAGATTCGTATACAATTCAGTCCGCTCATTCCTATTTTGACAGACCTTATCTTCACGTTTACACGCAGTCCAATGAACTGGAGGAGGTTGGTGTTATTAGTCTGCACGGCGTTAACATCGAAAGCGATCCCAATAAGGAGATGCTATTGGGGGTGAGATTTCCATCTCCTGACCGTGTTGCTGTTCACTCAACACAATCAAGCAGAGACGCTACTCTTTCACCTTATTCACGGCTGCCAATTCTCATGCACTAGCTGCACCATCATCGAAAGAGCTCCAGTCATGGACATCTAAACTTGATCCAACTGGCTCTCTTCCTTAATCCATTTATCCGATGCCGTTTTGTTTGTTTTCAACCTTACATTCTTTCCATCATAATATTGTTGGGCTTATGCTTGTTTCTTATACCTCTAGATACCATACCATATATACTAGCCTGTATGTGATTTACCCGACAGCGAACGAGTGCACTGCATTGATAACTGTTACTACAAGAGTGGATTTCATTGTCTGTCACAACCTCGCTTATTAACAACTGATCGCGCGATCACGATCACGGTGCCATTCAATTGTGAGTTCGGGTCAGAGGCGCCGAGCCGGTCCGCTAATGGTTAACCTTCAACCACTACTCCATTACTAAGTACTTACTCCAAATCTACAATTCAGTCTTCGCAAAAAGTGACACGCATCATGACAGTCTTCCTCAAGAAGATCTACCGCTTATTGCTATAAATTCTCTCCCACATTTTCTGCGACGTTATCTTCAATGCTCTGTCAGAATCTCACGCGTCTGTCATTGACAATTTGGTCACCCCGAAAGAACCGTGCTCCCGAATGATGTTTCCCTTTTCTCCGTCAATGAATAGCTGTGTCTTGACGATCTTCCCTTGTCGGTATCGTTCTCCTCATCATCTAATCCACCCAGAGAAACACCAGAGCCTCCCACGACCACATCTTCTGACAGAAGAAATACGTTGTCGTAACCGATGCCAGAACGTCCTGGTGGAAACTTCTCCCCGTTGTTTATGAAGATAATCCGAATATTTTGCGACTAAACTGAAGAAAATCTCTTTTATGGTTGAGCTACTGTGCTGAAAATTGATGACTGGGCATTTAACCAAGCATCCTTCATCTATCCGATATGCAGCAGAAATTGGTTTTTAAAATCTGATCAGCATCAGTGCCAGTCCAAATCTTACAAGATAGCTCCGCAGACTTCGACGAGCCGGGACAATGTCACTGTGTATAGCCAAGAGTTTTGAAAAATGTTTGCAAAGCTTCAAATTCATGTTTTTTTTCTGGTCGTCAAGCTACATGTTTCACGAAAGAGTCACCGTGAAATATCGGCGCTATTTCCTCTACGACGGCCATTAGGTTGTCCCACGATCGCGAGAAGTCAAAGCTTAATAGTCTGAGAGCGACATAGAATGCAGATCTACGTTCAAATTCCATTATTTGGGGTTCGTAAAATAGCCTTGGGGAATTTCACAATGACATTTTGAATTAAGTCGTTGAACGTGACGCGTGAACGCTGGATTTTAGGGGCGTTGAGTGGCTGTGTTAAAATTCCAAATCTCGCGCGGACCAAACTGACGTCTTAGGAACAACAATCTCGCTCAGATATCTTTGTCACACGTAGCTCAAGTAGCTTCGCCACGTCGAGCGCGGATGGAAATGTATTAGATGACAATGACAGGTCACAAGTGCTCTCAGCCGTGATCAGCCGCTCAAATGCTTGTCTAGTTGACAGATGCCTATGTGAAAGGTTCACAGGATATATAACTCGGGGAACAAATATACGTATGCTATGTGACCGATTATGATGGAGGGTTAAGTTCTGGGGATACGGAGCTGCGGGTCAAATGTCTTAAAATCTCTGTAGCTGACATTGCCGTGATACACTCCACGGATACATCCGAATCCATTCCAAGTTGACGGTATGTTGTGTTGTTTTGAAATCTATTAGTAGTGTTCATGCAAACGCAAGCCAATACCATACTCACGGATTCAAGTTCATTAATTCTCGGCCGAAAAGATTCAGGAACATCTTTCACCAATCTTTCCAGTCACAAGTTTCACAGGATGTTGTATCGATGAACATTGAATATATGTATAGGAGCACGACCCCACAAATTTTATCTATGTATAAGAGCATGATGAATGTAATACAATACAGTATGGCGTCCACTATACAAGTGTGGGAGGGGATAATGGAGCTGTATGATAGTGTCTAAATGAGAATGCAAATGTCTATAGTCTAATATCATTTTTGCGGAGTTCCGTTGGAGCTCCAATAATTATTGTGAAGTGAGATAAGTTCGCAACTGCACAAATTTTAATCGCATGCAATAGGGCAATCATTCTAAGATGGGATGAGTGAGCTATTGTACACGGTATTCGTATGCATTTTGCAACGTACCGCGCGAATGAACGTTAGCATATGGCAGGTGATGTACCCCTTGGCAAATCCAGCGCCGGCGTACGCGAAAAGATATTGCCATTTTCTTTTGAAGATTTCATATTCAACTTTGTCGCGAAGAGAAGGGTAATCTTTGACGATCAGGTCCTGCCTGACGTTGGCTTCTAGCCGACGACCCCATTCGCGTAATGTACGAGGATAATCTAGGTTGCTCTCATTAAAAGGTGCAAATAGAAGCGCGGTACAAAGTAAACTCACGAGCAGCATGATTTTCCACACCTTCAAGGGTAAAGCGCCCTTCTGAGCCGGTATTTGCAGCGGTGACAAGTGCCGTAGCGCTGGGAAGACAAGAGTTGGGCCACATGTAACGACGCATGAAATCTTCTGGCCTGAGCGAATGATGAGCGTATGGTCATCACAAAAAATAACGTCACGTACTGATAGCCGGTGTATCGTGATTCTGGGAAAGTCGATGAGCTGACAACCACTGTGGCGTTTTCTGACTTCAGGGCGAAGTCCACAAGTTTGAAATATGTGTGATAATGCTAAATGGGACTTAGAAAATGTTTTAAGACCATGCGCAGCAGCTGTCATACCTTGGAACCAACATGCTGAGAAAACACCTCATTAGTGATGCTCGCAAATCACCGGATAGGGTGGATCTCACCTCCAGCATCTCAATGCTCACGAAAGCATCGAAAGCCTTTTCAAATGAAGCGGGGATTTCGCGGTAATCAAGGAGATGTACACGGATGGAACCTTGAAGACCGGCTTCCTTAATGCGTTCCTCGGCGAGTGCCTTTTGTTCTTTTGAGAGAGTGAGAGTATCCACTTCACAGCCAAATGTACGAGCGGCCTTGATTGGAAATTGAATGAGATATGATGTCGGTCAAACGGCAATTCAAATTTTTACCTCAATGGCCATTCCGCCCCATCCAGAGCCGAATTCAAGGATTCGATGCCCGCGTTTCACGCGTGCGGCCTTGAGAACATGACGAATTTTCCGGAGCTGTGCAGCTTCCAAATCACCCGGGGTCGGCCCGCAGGTCAGGTCCCCGCGAACACCATTTTCTGCATCGCTCCAGAGTGCACATGAGTACATCATCTCCTTGCTCAAGAAAGCCTGGAAATTCAAGTTGCCGCGTGAGAATGGTTATATGGAAAGGTTCACGCAAGATCTTACTTTGAACAATTCATTTGATTGATCGTAACTTGCGATGGCATTTAAACGCGCTTTTGAGCGCGTCTGCCCCAGAAACGCGTTTGAGAATCCGGAGATAACCGAAGTTATCCGGCTAACAGCTGAAGATAACCCAACCATGCCAGACTCATTGTCCAGCCAGAGCTGTGGTTGGACAAAATTGTTAGCAGTTGCCAGGCCAAGGGCGTGGAGCCGACTTACGTCCATGACAGCCTTGAGACTGTTCACTTCGACATCTCCCATCAT
Organism: Hygrophoropsis aurantiaca; assembly: GCA_021014935.1. Taxonomy (NCBI): domain Eukaryota; kingdom Fungi; phylum Basidiomycota; class Agaricomycetes; order Boletales; family Hygrophoropsidaceae; genus Hygrophoropsis; species Hygrophoropsis aurantiaca. Next base: position 92,288 of record MU267651.1, read on the forward strand.
GTAAGCTTCGCTGACTGAAGAGATGTCAAGATGAGGATTCGAAAGACTGTTGGTTAGTACTTACAACCGAGATCCTGAGAGCTGCAAAAATATTAATATGAATGAATACATTTAAGAACGGCGAACGGTACGGACAATAAGATCCGTGTCCAAAAATCATTGTTCACGATTTTCATATAGACGTCATTGCAGCCTTTGGAACGGGTTCCAAAGTAATAGGTGCCTTCTGAGTCAGTGACGGTGAGGTAACCTCTCGTCACAGCCTTCTCGAGTACAGCAAGAACGGAAGTCCGAGCTGGGGGGGGGGATTAGTCTCGTCGGATGATTCCGATAAACATTAGTGCACACCATAGCTCGAGAGGATGGTCTTCGGACTGGGGACAACGATCGATAGTGATGAAGGGGGACGGTAAAAGTTCTTGTTGGACGAAAAGGACAAAGCAGAAGAAGTTGCAGCGTTCAACATTGTGGTAAAAGAGGCGGGGCAAATGGTCAACCGCTAAAGGGGGGATGAAGAGGGAAGGGGAGATTCGAAGGAAACTTGGAATGAGGAATGGAATGGATTTCTCCAAGGCCTTTTATACCGCTCGATGAAGGTAAACCCACGACTTCATATTATTTCAAACAGTCGCTTGGAGAATATCGTGGATTGAGATCGGCAAAAATAGAGGGTGCATGTTGTAAGATCATGTTCAGGTTGATTCACGGGAATTTGGATGTAAAAGTGGATCGAGATCTGGTAAATCTAGAGGAGTCAAAACGTGTATATGGACGCGTTATATCGCGTTACCCGCCGGAGGAAATCCATTGGAAGCAGATATCACGCACATAGTATACTAATTGATTCCGATAATGGAGGCCCATATGCGAGACACTCCGCGAGAGATATCAAGAAAGACCACGAGGATAATTCCTGATCCCCACGCAACAAGAAAGAGAACCCCAAACGCTCAGAACGAACTTGGATCGATAAAACGAGCGAAGAGAAGCAGACCGGCTAGATGCGAAAGGCTATAAACTGGCTGCTGCGAAAACCAACATTTGAACTGAAATGAACCGTCCCAGGCATCTCCACGTGGCTCCCACGCTGCTGCACTACCGCCTCCGAACTCACTCCATCTTTTCACAGTATCTGCTGAACCTTTCCGTGTGTCCAATCCTGTAACTGCGAGCGAGGGCGCAAATATCTCGTCTCCATCGCAGCTCATGTCGGGCTCAGTACGGGCCTTTCCTCCTCCCTTTGGTAACAATGTACCACGGAGTCAGGAAGGGTCGCCACGCTCTCGACAACTTACAACTCTTAAAGGCTGATAGGTTTTCCTACCGAAGCGAAACCATATTTGAAAAACTTAAACTTTTTCGTGTGGCAGCCATGTTTTGAGGAACAGCGGAAAAACCACTGGCTCGTCGCCTCTCGCGGTGAAAGAACGGGATTCTGAAACGTAACAGCAGGAGGACAGATACCAGACTTATAGTTTATACAGCCCAGCTCCTGTGACGTGCTCTAACCAAGCGCACTCTACCAAAGGTGTGTGTGTCTGTGAGCACTCTTCAGTTAATCATACAAGATCGCTTTCGTGTGCGCAATCGCGGAGAGTAAAACAATCATATGATCAAATCTCACAGTAAGGCAATCTCGACCGCAATCAATCCGTAGCTTCCTTCTTTTTGTGCTTCGATGACTTATCATTTCGAAAGTTTCCGCAGTGTCACGATCCCTCCTTCGCATGAGATGAAAGAACAATTATAATCCCGTCGACCTTGGACCAGTCATATGATCTCGGATAATCCCTTCCAAATACCCTTGCGAATCTACCTCTAGGTTAAAGGGTATCTTTCATGCTCCGATGCGCGACAAGGCTGTTCAACGGCCTCTTTGTTCCGAATCATCCCTGCGGACGTATTTTTCTGAGTCTCGGAAGATACTCCATCGCAAATCCAGGACATGCCAGCCCCATTAGGAATTTTTCGCCGTCTTGTGCTTTCCTACTAATCCTTGTGTTCATCCAGCCGACGATTCTGTTTGTTTATCAGGGTAGATGGTTGGGCTCATCGACTGAGCTGCTGATCTTGCAAAAGCCCTGACCGTGTTCCCTCCCGGAAGAAACATAGCGCGAGTTCCGTCCTGCCGACACTCCCCCCTCTCCAGGGCTGTGGCATTTCAGAGAACCGAACAATTATGAACTCAGGCCAACGGACGGGACTGGGCGGCATCTCAAACTATTGGCTCACTGACAGAGCCACAAAGAAGAAGTTTGGTCCGAACTTGCCAACCTTCCAGAATCTGTGGATAATCGCACCACTCATAGCTGTCTATAAATCTGTCACATCGTTATGAGGGTGCGTACCATCAAGTTTAAAAACGCTATTTTGCGGATTCATGCGGTCTTAATGGCCAATCTTACGATTCGCACGAGCTTGCTCCGCTTATTGCCTCTAATGAGCTCACCGACTGTGTAAGCCCGGCGATCGCGAAGTCTGACTCGCAATGATGCATGTCAAACGCATAATGAAAGGGGTCCTCCGAGTCGCAGGTACCGGGAGTCGTTCTCATGCCAATCAAACGTAGGCGATTCACGTGGAAGTGGAAGAGTTGTTGACAGGTCCTTGATAGCCTTAGGGACGCTGCCGTCCCAGTCACTGGCCAATGGCCATGTGGCAGTTTGTGCTGGCTAATTGATGCCTCTTAGTGCCTCGTGTGGAATTATCCCTTTTGATTGTGACTCTGGAAGCTGGATTGATAGCAAAAAGAAGCCTCCACGAAGATCCTTGCAGATCGACGAGACCGTTAGTCCTTTCCCCCACAAAACTTACCAGAACGTACTAATCGCGGATTATCGAAAATACCCGGTATAGAACATAATAGTAAAATTAAAGGTTCAATAGAACGGAGTACAGCTCGAAAAGTCTGGTAATCATGAACCTCTCTTGGGACATGAGACTGGTCCACCCTTTTTCATGCTCCTGAACGCGTCATATCAGCAGTATTGGTATTATTACAATCGTTCGAATTGAATATACGATCTTGGGGACTACATCGTCTTAATTTGTTGAACGTCCAGATCCATGGCCAAAAAAAATGCTAATTTAATGTACAGTATTCAGCAATATAATCAACGCTCATCACTCATCACTACCCTCATGCTCATTATGTAGGATAATGGGCCAGACCGTCCCAGCCGCTTGCTCCTAGTCTTGGTGCTTTGCAGCGATGAGGTGATAAGCAGGGACCTATGGTGACAACAAGCACTATAACCCTTGAATCCCTATTTGCGGATATGGGCGACTCCAATTAAACTCAATGAATGTTTACGTGCATTTCGACCACTTCTGAGAAGCCTGAAAAGGCCCCCTCAATACCGATGCAGCTATCGGCCAGACCGAGAAGCTTGTCGAGATCTAACCAAGGCCTAGTCGCGGACCCGTTAGGCATTTTGTGCCCGCCAAATATCTCGAGGGCCGAGTCGAAGCTTTGTACTCCGAAGTTAATGACTCGTGATGCATTGAAAGGGGTCTGTGGATAAGGGATTCCACTACATACGCAATCTCGACGCACCGCATGGACGGATCAAGGAACTAGAAGAGTAGTTGGTCTGAGCCAAGAAAGGTTCGTCGTTCCAAACTCTTCCACCGTTGAAGATTGTTCGATCTAGGCTACCAAGTGGACTGGAAGATACTTGATCTAACCGTTTACTGTTCGAAATAATGTTGACCGTCTATACACACCTTTGTGAACTTACAGCTTATATTGACTAAACCGTGTCACCGCATGATGGAAGGGGATTTCCAAGCTGGTAAGAACGAGGGACCGAAATCGCAGAATAATCGGTGATCGTCCCACTGCTAGTTGGGATCAGCTTATGAGTTCATGCGAAGATGATATAGAGAGAAAACCAAGGGGAATCAGCACGGCTATCATCATGATGCATGACTAGTGGAGCTGTAATACAACCTATGCGCGACATCTTCTACAACCCAATCTAGACCAGCGATGAGATTATTGCCAGTGACCGCGCTGCATGACCAGATCTTCCAGCTATGAGATTTAATGGCAGGTAGATCTAGCGCCTAAAAAATAGGAATCAGGGGAACGTAGAAGCCATTGAATGGGCAATATATACTTCACTGATCTCTTGATCTGTCATTGATCCACGTATATCCTGCTTATTGGCGAATACAAGTAGGGATGCTCCTGACAGCCTCTAACGCGGTGTTATCTGTGTTAATGGTATAGAAGAAACATCGACAACTCACATCTTCTTGTAAAAGGGCATGAAGTTCTTCTTTGCAGTCTTGCATCCGCATTCTGTCGCCCGAATCGACAACCCACACTATGGCATCCGTCTGCTCAAAATAGTTGCGCCAATATGGTCGAAGTGTGCGTTGTCCACCGACATCCCCTGAACGTGCATCAGTGGAAACCTTGGATGGTAGCCAAGCCTCATGCATTACTTACATATATTGAGAGTGTACCTTCGGGACGATCAAAGTGGTGATCATACGGAGAACGCAGACTTCTTAGCACATGTGTACACCTCCTTGAAGGGGGCAGATCTTACTTCCCATGAATGAAAGTTTTGATATTAAATCCCAGAGTTGGGCTAACTTTCATTATATCCTCCCCACTGAGTTTCTTTAAGATGGTGGTCTTCCCCGCATTATCAAGTCCTCTGCGATAATGCTCAATGAGTTTTCGAGCGCGATGAGCACGAAATCGTACAGAAAGAGGACTCTCATTTCCTTTTCTTTCTGACGGCTCTTCCTGATGATTGTGAGCAAACCCATTTTGGTCGCTGATAGGTTTCCTGTGGATATGTTTGTAGATGAAGCTGAAGGAGGAACGAATTCCGCTCACTACACTTCCGGAGCGCCCATTTATGACGAATGGGGTAATACCCCACTTAATGAGTTCAATCCCAAACCAACATGATCATCGATCATAACAGCATCTACTCGGCGCCGCTGCTGTGACACCAACTTTTAACTAGCGTTCTACTTGGAATATTCAGCTCCGCAGATCACAAAAGGCTTTCTCCAGGCCTGCTAGAGTTCGAGGTAGGTTCCGCCGACTCCACTACACTATGTCAGGCGCTTGCTTGGGATGGGAGTCGGGATTGCTATTGCTTGCAATCGTACCCAAGCCTACACTTGCCATTGTTCGATTTCACAACAAGAGATAGGATTGGTTCGTGAAAGTAGTCATAGGACCCATCCTCTGAGCTGGCTTGATAATATCGAGTACACCTACGATACAGGCTTCGTCTGCATAAAGAGTAACATGCCCTCAAAAACTGCCCACCCAATGGCAGAACTAAAAACCTTCCTCGTTAGACGCAGAGATGCGCCGTCAAAAAATCCACCTATGCCTCGTTGCTATTCATTCATCAACATGAGATTCAGTAGTGATGTTATATTGCCACTCACTGTCCATGTCCTCACTACAGTCGACATAAATCCACGATATCGATCCTCTGTGCGCACTTGCATCTTTGTCTTTAGTATGGCGTCAGTAGAGGTTCATCTATGGTTTGTTTACTTAATTGTACCTTGACGACATCGAAGGGTTGAGTGACCAACGTAGCGATTGCTCCTGCTGAAGCTGCAGAAAAACTGTGGATGCCAGTTGCATACACAGAGGGGAAGAGGTGTGCTATGATCGAAACAAGCATTTGAGTACAAGGACAACTCGACTTAGAAGATGGGTAGATACTGACATGTTTCACGTTTTATACTCTCATAGAACACGACGAAGAGTCCGGCATATGGCGCATCTCGTAACGAGGAAGCAAGAAAACCTCGCAAGAGCTCATGTGGGCCCATACGAGTAATAGCAATAAGTGAGCCGGACAGTGTTCGATAAGCGTACATCTCGCTCTAGCTCACAACATCGGCGTTAAAAGAAACAGCAGGAGTCTATCAGGTACTTACTTCAAATCGAGCTTTCAGGACCGTAAAGGGATTTAAGAAAAAGCCAACTCCAACGCGAGCAGTCGCTCCTGCTAGAAGATTTCCTTCATTGGAGAGTTTTGGCAGAACAGACGAATTACTCGAGTTTCCCAACCTTTGCCGTTGCTGTACAGCAGTGAAATACGGAGAGGTCGCCATTATTGCGCGCAGCTGTGTAAGACTGGTCATGTACAGAGCAACGCCAGGAACATTGCTAGGATGAAGTGTAAGACATTGAGATATTGCGCTCGCGAGAAGCGTACCGGATGAGTGTTGCGCCGGTACCTCTCCACAGCCCCTTGAGTCCTTCTTTATTGATGACATCTTGTGCAGTGCGCCAAATGACAGTGGTGTTCCTTTAAAACTACTCAGTAAAGTTGCGTATTAGTATGATGTATACGAACCGAGCTTTGAGCGCGCCGTCTCCTTGTTGCACTCTGGTTTTCAGCAAGTCGACTACAGATGGTCATTTACTCTGCAAGTAAACTATAGTGATGGTGGGCTTACGGGGCTGAAGGAAAACAGCTCCAGTAAATCCCGAGAGGCCACCCGAGATCAGATGCTGGCCAATTGCAGCATTTTTCATAAATGTCTATTTCGCGTTGCTTTGGATGAATTCAGAGCACCAGTGCGGCCAAACGCGAGGCCTTGAGGTCAGTATTAGATATTAGATATTGAGCTGGGCACAGAAACGTTGCTCGTTAGGTATCTGGAGTGAAAAGGAAATTGGGCGAAATGGTTTGTGGATAAGAGCGTGACGGCGTTGACCGGCCACGATGATGCTATTAGTGTGTATGACTTTACTTCATTGAGGGCTCATCGGAACGTCTAGGAGCGACTCGGAACTACTAATTGTGCTTAGGTGGCCGTACAATCTATGATCCGGGGACCAATGGGTGAATCCTACGAAGACAAGGCTGCTGTGTACGATGACAGAACGATGACAGAAATTGTGATATAAATACAGTTGAAAATAGAAATCGATAAAATAGCACGGGTAAATCCAGCTATACATCACAGAGCGCCCTCAAATAGCAATTTACGTGGCTTGCTGATTGGTGGTGCTGGAGAAAACAGTGCAGGCCTGAGAAACAAAAATAAGATAAGTGGCGAGAGAGCCTGTCATCGAGAAAAACGACTAACATTGAGGTACCACAGTTGGCAGCAGCATTCCCCATGATGATGCTCTCCGACACACCTGCAATACTGTCGTTTTTGCCAAAGGCAGCCGCGTCGAACAAGTGGTCGGTCGTCTTCTCAAAGGAGGCTAACATCAAAACACTGTCTTTCATTTTGGCTACACCGAATCGCGTGATGCCCAAAACCTCGCCCTAGAGATAGGTTAGCCTTCATTATTCTTGGATAAGGGTATAATAGCACTGACTTTGTAAGTCATAACATCCCCCAGCAGCATGACATGTCGTGGGTCAATGCTCATTCCGTGACTTTGCATGGTATACTGAATCTCATTGATGATAGTCCGTCGAGCGGCTTCAATGCCCAAGACTTGGGCTGTTTCAATAACGTGGTTGGAGGTTGTGTGTTCGCCGATGATGCCTGAAATTCGGTGAGATGATTATTGAAAGTAGTGTTGAATGAAATTTCTACCTTCAGTTGTCATAACCTTCTGCAGACCGTAGCCTTCTACTAGCAGTTCCTTATCTCCTTTCTTTCCTTTGGCATCATCTTTTTCTTTGATGTTGATAATGGCACGTTGGATCGTAGGAACACCCTAAAACAAAATAAATCACTTGGAGAGGTTGCCTCCAATAAGACGAACTTTGACAACGACATCTGGCAAGAGCCGCTTTAGTTCTCTGAGCCGATAGTATTTGTCTTGTCCATCGATGTATATACGCAATCTATTCCTACGCGGAATAACGGTGATTGCCTACGAGCATAATCAGGAAAATGAAACGACGAGAGAATTCGAGCATCTACCTCTTGTTTTATCTTGAGTTTCTTTGCAGCCACGATGCCCCATTTGACATCATCCAATGTCATCTCAAGCTAAAGCGACAAACATTAGTAACGATAACAGCCAATCTCAGAAGACCACAGCTAACCTGCAGCTTTTGAATAGCATCAACATCGACAATCACACCAATATATGTATACTCTGGGGCCCAGGCTTCTTCAAGAACTGCAGCAACCTACAAACAAGAAATGTTAAATAGCCATGATTTGAATCAAGTGTTGTTGACGAACATCGCCGAGGTGGGTCTTTTCCAACCGTCCTTTGACAATTCGAGCGGATGGTTCACTATCGCTAGTAACGAGCTTACAGCTGATAATCGGTGTACTGATGACTTTGGCAGCATTTATAATTTCTTTGATACGTGGAACACCTAAGGTAACATTCATGGACGCAACGCCAGCAAAGTGGAAAGTCTTCAGTGTCATCTGTGTCCCAGGTTCACCGATAGACTGAGCACCGACGGCACCGACCGTAGAACCTAAAAAGACTTCTTAGGGATACGAAAGGTGGTGGAATGCAATGGCTCATACCTGGCTCGATTCTTGCTTTCACATATTTGACCCAACAGAGCTCCAAGAAACACAGGAGTTGACTCTCCGTGACTTTGGATTTATTATCGACAATGGCTCTCGACGCGTCTGGAATATTAAATTGAGTCAAGCGTCACAAAGACAGTAATATACTGAGTTGTTTTACCCGAGGCTCCGAGAGACAAGTCAGTATCCGCATCCCATTCATCAGCGCGTTCCAAGGCTTCGAACATTCCTTGGCTTTTTCGCATCTGAGCGAGTCGGTGTGCGACATGATCAGTGATAAATCCTCTGATGGTCGCCAAATATGCCGCAGTGCACTCGCTAGCAAACTTCTTGGTAGCAAGTTCACGATCTACGATTTCCAGTATTTCGAATGGCAAAAGACAACGACCAACACGGTTACCAATTGACTAATGATAAATGAGAAGTAACACCAAGGACTGTCAGAGAAGCAACAAACCAACGCATGACTCCAAGCACGTTCAAATTCCACCGGCTGGGCGTCGCCTTCTAGACAGGCGGGGTCAAGGCCATCATCACCGTATGTGAATTGGACGACGCCGCCCGTTGAATTGCGCACGGAGAGATCATATTGGGTCGTCAAGTCCTCTAAGGCCTTCATCAACCGCCTTTGCATATAACCAGTCTCGGCAGTCTTGACGGCTGTATCAACTAAGCCTTCACGTCCAGAGATCGCATGAAACAAGAATTCGGTTGGTAGAAGGCCTGAAAAAAAACTGTTTCGGACGAAGCCTTTAGATGGTGGTTCCTTGGATTTTTTCGGAAAGTGTGGAAGTGAGCGATCTTGGAATCCATCCGGCACACGATGCCCAGCAATGATCTGTTGACCGACACAAGCAACCATTTGAGACACGTTGATAACGGAGCCTGTTACAAAAAAATAAATGAACAAAAGCACAGACGAGATGCGTGGACATACCTTTGGACCCACAGGTCGCCATGATAAGTGGTGCATTGTGCCGACTTAGTTCGCTCATGCATATTTCACCAACAGCATCACGAACTTTCGACAGGACAGAAGATATAAGTGCCTCCAGTGTTTGTTCTTGATTGCAACCAGCTTTATTTTCCAATTGTCCTTTCTTTGCTTGGGCAATCAAGTCAAGACAATTTGCATATGCCTCTTCAACAAGCTTATCTTTCTTGCCAGCCAAAATGGGACCTGGAATGACATCGTTGATTCCAAGTGAGAAGCCGTAATTTGCTGTCGATCTGGGTCAGTAAATGCGTTGGAAGGAGATGGTGTGGGATACTCACCTAGCCATCGGGCACAGAGCTTCGCCAAACGATTCATCGCTGCGGCGGCCTCGTGGGGCCCGTAATCTCTCATAATGACGCCGAATATTGACTTCTTTTTACCACTCCCGACGGTGGCCTTGTCCATGACTCCGCACATAATCTCGCTATTGACTATAACGAGCCACCCATCATTTGGAGACATATCGGGCGCAGGTTTCATGCGAGGATAGTTCTCCTTCTTTGGCTCTTGGGGTTTATTGCACTTCGACTCCACATTGACAAATATCTGAGACCTCTTGTTCGGTCGCATAAGGACATTGAAAATCTGTTTACCGGTCCAAAGCCTCACTGGCTTCCAAATGGTGGGAGGAGGGATGTCGATCTGCAAATCAGCGTCCGCAAAGTAACAGCATATTTGGGTGAACTGTCGCCGATCGAAAAATGTGTCTCTTCGTGAGATTAAGTACGAGGCTGTGATGAAGTCTTGTATTGCAGCAATCACGGGCTCGCCATTGCGGGGCGTGACGAGATTGTGCTTCACACTCATGAGCTCCAATGCCTCAGTTCTGGCTTCCTCCGTTTGAGGAACATCTGCAGTGAAAAATTACTTCAATTAGCCTATAAATTCTGTTGGAAGGAACATGACTTGCGTAAATTCATTTCATCGCCATCAAAATCGGCATTGTATGGGCCACAAACACATTCATTCAGTCGAAAAGAGCGCCATGGGCGCACTCGCACCCGGTGACACATAATTGAAAGCTGATATCATGGTCAGTTGCAACTATATAACAAAGCAAGCCGATGCAACGTACCTTATGCAAACTCGGTTGTCGGTTAAACAAGACAATATCGCCGTTGATAATATGCCTTTCCACGGTGTCGCCAATCCTAAGGCTATCTGCAACTGCGTTGCGATTACCGAACTTTAAGAATTTTTTAAAGCCACTGCTGCCAGCCGTAACATAGTTCGCTCCAGGGTGTACGTCGCAACCATTCCTGACTGCTAGTTTGAGGCCTTCGATGTTGTGTGAAGTAACACGCTCTGGGTATGTCAAAATTTTAGCCACTCGTTCGGGCACTGCGACCTCATCGATGCGAAGGTTTGGATCAGGAGATATGACGGTACGCCCAGAAAAATCGACACGCTTTCCCGAGAGATTACCACGGAATCGACCTTGCTTGCCTTTCAAACGCTGTACAAAGCCCCTCATGGGCTTTTGGCCTGCTTGAGAAGGCACGCCTGGTAGTTCTGAATTGATATACATGGCAACAGAAAGTTGTAGAAATTCCCAATGTTCCTAGAAATGGGTGAAAATCAGACTGATGAGTGGACGATGATGCTTACCATGAACTGTGCCGTCGGGGCACCTTTAGATAAGCCTTGCTTGATGAGAGCATTGGTGAATACTATTTCAGTAAGTTTGACAGTAAGGTCATCCTCATTTGAAGCGCCGTCTTGTGCAACGGATGGTCGAATGCAGACCGGGGGTACAGAGATATATTGCCATATATATTCTTCTGGGCGACCGAAAGCTGGTTTCAAGCCGAGTAATTCACAGTCCTAAATACGCCAAATCAACGTTCATAGAGACCTGTGAAAACTTTTCCAACTTACTTCATCAGATATTCGCTTGAACAGATCCAACGATTTCAAGGGATTCAAATCCTCGTGGACTGCTTTATTTAGATAAACACCTAGCTCTTTTTGGGCCTCGACTGCAGGAGCGAATGTCCTTTTCCACTTCTCCATTTCATCAGCAGTCTTCTTGGCTCGAAATTTGTCATGGATGATTTTGAGAGCACCTGCTTTTTTGACTGCTCCGTTCGTCGCAGAACAATAAGGACAATACACCACCTTCCTTGCCATGGTATTTACAGCTTTGCATAAAGCTTGCCGTTGGATATTTTCAAGATTTGGCCTTCGGAAACGCTTGAGATATGTGCGCCGATCAGGTTCCTCCAACAATACACGGGCACAGGTCTGAGAGTATATTGGTGTAAAACTTAAGAACCAGGAGTCCATGACTTACTTTACAGATACATTGAAGAATGGCTATAGTGTGTTTGAAGTAGCCAATATGGAATACCGGTACAACAAGTTTGATGTAAGCGTAGTGACCAACACAATCAACGGATGATAGCCCGCATGTTTCACAAAAAGCATTTTTCTCGGTTGTACCCTATAGATATAATTAGTTCGACCGATTAAAGTTGAGCTACGAGACACCATACCAGCCGACGATCTAATACACCGTCTTTGACTGGAAGGCGATCGGTCGGTGTGTATAGATCACGATGCGTAACCTGAAATTCTGATAACTTGACAGTATCTTGAGCATTGAGGAGGTTGAACTGGATCTGCTTTCTGTTATGTCCTAAGCAATGACCAGCGACTGATAAGAAGCATACATACATGACTTTTGGTGCTTGAAGAGAGACTGTTTCCTTCATCCTGGAGGAATCCTCGGGTGACAACGGAGAGATAACTTATCACCGAAACCCAGTATCCGAGAAGGGATATAATATGTTGATGTCGTGCATAAAGAACCCAGCAAGAAAGATTGAAGCTTTCTGAGGGAATCAGAGATTGGCCTTCAAATTGAAGTTCAATGACTTTTGAGCCTTGACTGTGACGGCGAGTGACATTATGTGACAACATCACATATGCGTGACACTCGTGACAATCATGGCAAGACTTGCGCGTCGCGTTTCTTGATCTTACCCTCCATAATGTCAAGAACATCTTACGATAGGTTTGTGATCCATTTCTTGCATGGAACACATCTAATGACTTAAATGCGCGCAGATATCTCACTGTTTTCTCACCGGAAGGCCGGTTGTACCAAGTCGGTAAGTGTGTCTTCAGTGTGGATCACATCACCATTTATCTCATCGTCATTTGTGATATCGCTAGAATACGCTTTCAAGGCCATATCCGGGTCAGGCCATACCGCAGTGTCTGTGAGAGGCAAAGACACATCTGTTGTCATTACTCAGAAGAAAGTACCTGTACGCTGTCCTAATTATTGTATCCCAACCATCTATACAATCCATCACAGGACAAGCTCCTTGATGCCTCAACCGTCACTCACCTCTACAGCATAACCCCTTCAATTGGTTGCGTAATGACTGGCCTCATTGGTGGGACTGACGCTGTTTCATTATGTGCAACTTTCTGATCTCTATTCAAGCGGACGCCCGAGCTCAGGTTTACCGGGCACAATCTGAAGCTGCGGAATGGAGGTACAAGTATGGCTATGAAATCACCCCAGATGCCCTCGCAAGGCGTTTAGCCAACATCAACCAGGTGTACACCCAGCGCGCTGCTATGCGACCACTTGGCATATGTAAGATTGCCTTGCCTATCAACGTCTATGTCCTTTGATCCTATGTTTCTTAATACCACCATTCAGCGATGATTTTGATTGGCCTCGATCCAGAATTCGGCCCTCAATGTTTCAAACTCGATCCTGCTGGCTACTTCGTTGGTTTTCATGCTACGGCAGCAGGTCAAAAACAGCAAGAAGCGATGAATCACCTGGAGAAGAGGTGGAAAAAACTAGACAATGGTGCAGGAGCAGATGATGCTGCATCCGCTGGCAAGAACCTGAGTCGTTCGCAGGTTATCGAGGTACCAATACTATCACCCATTAAATGGTTGTTACGCTGACTTCGCTTATGAAATTGATCAGATTGCAATCGAAGCTATGTCCACGGTACATGCGACTGATTACAAGCCCAATGAGATAGAGATTGGAATTGTTTCGAGCTCGGAAGATGAAAGCCCTAAAACCAGAGGTCTTTGGCGAGTAATGGACGAGGCAGAAATAGAGGAGCATCTCCTTGCATACGCTGAGAAGGATTGATGCAGAGTAGCTGCTTGTATAACCATCTCACATTCATTGCATCTCGCTTGAGGATCCGCTAAAAGCATAAAGATGATATAAGTTAAAGCAGGATTACATTGGCTATTCAGCATCCTCCTAATAATTTTATCGTAAGGATGCACCACCACTCTACATCATGGAATAAGCAGCAGCAGTTGGATCAGTGGAAGGGGTAAGCGTACCAAGATAGCATCTATCTCCACTTCTTCTAGTTGCTTATGTCTGGGACTCCAAAACCGTGTAGGAGCTTCCCAAAAGTCCTGGAATATCTCTTTCGAAGAGCTAGAAGAGGTCTGGCTGCTGGGCGTTCCAGCTGAAGAAAATGCTTTCTGAAATTCTGGTGGTGCAGCGGGATGTGGATGCGAAACTGTTGCAGCTATTGAGTAATTGTTAACGCTGTATCCGTATTTATATTCCGATGAGGCACGCACAGGAAGGCCATATACGTTTTCCAATGAAATGTATCAAAGGTCTATGGGCTGAGCTTGCACGAAGTGTTGGAAACATGGTGCTGGGGGATATGTGAAGGAGCAGTTCAAGTTGGTGGTAAAAAGTAACTGCTCGGAGTGAGCCGTGACTGTAGTCTAAATCTGGGTAAATCCGTAGTTGCCCGACCTATTTCTGCATTGCATCTTGCAAGCGGTGAACAGATATCTGAATCCAGGCCCAGATATGAATTAGAAGAACTAGCATACGACAATGAATCCTTGGGATGAATGCAAGTGTACGAAGTAGAACTAAGCAGATAGCATCACAATGCTGAGGACTACCACCCATCTTCTGATTCATCGTCGTCACTTGGACCGACAGAAGGCCAGAAGCTTTCAACTGTGTTGATATCTTCCACATTGGTGTCGGGCGGTCGTTCAGAACCTTCCCTGCTCGACTCTAAAGAACGTATGGCGTTCCAAAATATAGTTTCTGCCGCCACAGCCGCTTCATCACAGGATTGTGTGAGATCTGGATGTAAGAGTGGGGTCACGAACAAGGATGGGGAAGTGTTTGCTGGCGTTACAGAAGGCTCGGGAGAAGAAATATGTTGGACATAATGGACGAGAAACAGTGGCTCAGTTTTGCGATCTTTTGAAGATGCCATTGAAAGCACGGTGTCCAAATATGGCTTGATCAAGGGTTCAGGTGAAGAGTCCACTAATGATGAAAGTGGGATGGAGATGTATATTATCCCTGCGACAATGGAATCAGAAAGCATTTCTGTGAGATGGTTAAGAAAAATACATTTTCCTGCAGGTGCGGTCATAGTTCCGGGGCCCGTTGTCAGAACATGTGCAGATGAATTGCTCGATCCACTGGCGAGCGAGCCCGGGGGAAATACGATAATAGCAGTGTCTGGTTCACTGATTCCAGAAGTACTTGACGAGTTTTCGTCAGATTCAGCTGAAACATGCTCAGATGATTTGAATGATATCGGTTTGTCAATGATAGCTATGCACTTTGCGAAAGCAACGGGTTGGGTGGATCCGGATGTGGGGGTAGAGTGCGACACGGTGGTTATCGAATCAAGATGGGCTGAAAGATGATATGGAGACGAGATCAAACACCGACTATAAAGCGTTTCCGGAAAATCATCTAACTCAACCGTATATTTGTATGTTCGTGAAAGTTCAGATTCTTCGCCGTTGTTTTGGCTGATCGTGGCGATATTTTTACCAAGGATGTATACGCCTCTATTAACAGCAGATGTGCGACAAAATCCTTGTGCAATTTCGCCCGAGCCACCGTAATAGCCGACTAAGAATGAAGAAGGACCATAGCGACCAACTGATTTAAGGAGCTTCCGAACTCGCCGCAAAGCGGGGAGTGTAAGATCTGCGAGGTTGAATAAGTCCGACCACAAGAAATTAATATATATTCGCTAACCGGTTTTGAAATTACAATAAGCCATTGCAAAGGTAATCACTGTGGCGATCTCATCGCTGAGAGAAAACGTAGAGATCAGGAAATCAAAGAAAGGGACATCTGGCTTCTCGGCAAGCTCATTGCTAAGCTCAAATTCGCCAGATGCAAACATGAGAAATCTCATAAGTCTGCGCTTATATATCAAAGTGAGAGTTTTATCTTGAAAGATGTCCTCTTTGCTCTGAGGGACGGACTTGATCTGGGTTCCATCGAAGATGGCGACTCTCTCTAGCAATTTAAACGAGCCGTACCGAGATACACCGGAGGCGACCAGGGAGGAAATGAAAGGGCCAACCGCCGGAATTACAGAAGGCGACAAGGACACAGAATATTGTCTGGAATGAGGTGGGACTGTTTCGGAACGAGTAACCGAGGAGAAATTGTTGGACTGGGCAGTGAGATCTGGTCTGGAGTGCACATCTGCCCATTGAGCCAGCTCGTCCAAAGAAAGACTGGCTTCGTGTCCCCCATAGTAACTATTTGTGTCAAGATGAGCAACCTTGAAGCCAGCTTTAGAGATGGCTCTGGTGGCAAAATGAATTTAGTATTTGATCGTAATAGGCCACAATGCTCACGCAGCGATTGTCGACTCCGTCAAGCCAGTTCCAAGTACTATTGCATCAAAATAATTGTCTGTTGGCATGGATGAACAGGATTACGACTATCAAGTTATACGGTCTTTCGTTAAGATTACCAAGGGCTGACTGAGGCCACTCCTGGCCACTCTGTGCATTAATGTATACCTGCCCTAAACAGTCATACACTGAACATCTTCCCAAAATTTTTGGCATCGGTGTTCTTGCCTCCCCAGCATCTAACATGGCAAAATCTGCTGATAAAAAGCCGGACAAAAAGTCGTCAAAGGATAAGAAGAAATCTACCGCAACGACGGTCACGGTTTCTAAATCAAATCCACCCAGCAGTGCTAAGGATATTCTCGCCAAAGCTGCTGTATGATTTCAATTTGCCCATTCGCAGTGTTCCCTCAGCTGACACTGTGATAGAAACTGACCAAAGGAAAGAGCTCAGCGAAGACTCCTAAGAAAGCTTCAAGTGACTCTGATTCCTCTTCTGAAGACGAAAAACCCGTCAAGAAGGACAAAGTATGTGGTGCAATCTTATCGTCTATCTACGGCCCCTGATGCCGTGCCAATCACCAGAAGCCTGTAAAGGCAACCAAAAAAGCGTCTAGCAGTGAATCATCTGATTCCGACTCTGACGAAGCCCCGCCTGTCCCGTCCAACAAAGCAAAAAGAAACGGAAAGGTACGCGGAGGATGGGGGATACAGCTCTATCTATCCTAACAGTCACATAGGCACAAGCACTATCTAGTGAGAGCAGCGACTCCTCATCCGATGAGGAGACCCCAAAAGTTGCCCCTGCAACGGCTGTTGCCAACTCAGATTCCGACAGCGACGATTCATCAGAAGACGAAAAGCCAAAAGCCTCGCAGGTGAAAGCAGCATCGAAAGATGAATCGTCTTCAGAATCGGATGACGACAGCTCCAGTAACGAGGCAGCACCTGCCAAAGCTGTACCTGCGGCCAAGAAAACATCACCTACTAAAGCAGCACCTGTTGCAAAGCTTCCAGCCGGCGATTCATCCGCTGAATCATCTTCCGAGGAGGAATCTGAAGCTTCCCCCGAGACTAAGACTGCTGCGAAGGTAGCTGGGAGCTCAAGTGAAGAGTCCTCATCAGATGAGGACGAAGATGGTGATGTGAAAATGGCGGATAACACTGTTGCTAAAGGTCAGCACCTGCTTATACCATAACTCATAGATCACTGATATGTCCACAGCTGGCAAGCGCAAGGCTGAAAATCAGGATGCTGCCCCTCCCAAAAAAGTGAAGCTGGCCAACGGGGACGCAGCTGCGACATCATCAGAGCAAGAAATCAAAAGTATCTTTGTTGGCCGATTGTCTTGGAATGTTGATAACGATTGGCTTGCGCAAGAGTTCGCTGTCTGTGGCGAGGTTGAGTCTGCACACGTCCAGATGGATCGCAACACCGGAAAATCTCGTGGATTCGGTTATGTTCACTTCACGACGGCAGAAGCAGTGGAGAAAGCTATTGCCATGAACGGAATGGAAATTGACGGCCGTCCAGTAAATATCGACAAGAGTAATCCTCCGGACAAATCTGCAGCTCGCGAGAAACGGGCACAGGTTTTCGGTGACGAGCAGAGCGCACCCTCAGCCACTCTTTTTGTTGGCAATCTCAGCTTTGGTGTGAATGAAGATGCACTTTGGGAGGTATTCGGTGAGCATGGGGATGTTAAAAGCGTTCGCGTACCCACGGACCGTGAATCTGGACGACCGAAAGGCTTCGCATACGTCGAATTCAGCGATATCGAGACGGCTAAAAAAGCTCATGGAGCCATGAACGGTCAGGATTTGGATGGACGTGCTCTCCGGTTAGATTTTTCACAGCCTCGAGACAGTAGTGGTGGCGGAAGAGGCGGAGTAAGTGTTTTATCTTTGTACAACAACAAAATATCTGATCCATGCATGTGCTCCAGGGAGGCCGTGGCGGTTTCGGTGATCGCGGAGGTCGTGGAGGGCGTGGTGGATTTGGCGATCGGGGTCGGGGCCGTGGTGGATTTGGTGACCGGGGAGGCAGAGGCGGGCGTGGAGGGCGTGGAGGAGACCGTGGTGGCAGAGGAGGGCGTGGAGGGCGTGGAGGACCCCGAACAGGCGGCATTACAGCGTTCGAGGGTCAAAAAATCACTTTCGATTAGAGGAACTCATCGCGAGGTGAAATACTGTTCTTGCTTATCTGCTCCCATCTTTTTATTCATCTGTTGTATTGGGCATAGTATTACTCCATATGTTGACTACTCATTCGAGGATGATAGTATCCAAGCTGTCCGGCAGTTTGGTATTTTGCTATTATATTGGCCTACTGCATGCACATTGCTATCATAGACTACTGGTCCTCAAAAACTCAATCCGTCTTTGCCTGCTTCTCCATAGCTTTTCGGATTGGGTTCTGACTGGCAGGTAAAGCTCCTGATTTCTCGAGACGGTCGAAGAGTATAAATAGTCGTTCTGCTTCCAACTCTTTTTCTTCATCTGTCATACTAGGTCCTTCTGGCACAGGCTTCTCAACTGTACCTGTGATAGGATTGATGGGCTCTCCGGCTAAAGTAGTGGTCGGAGCGCAAGAAGAGACGGATGTCGGGGCACTAACGACGCCCTTGTGATACAGAAATCCTGCAACATTCCCGTATCCAACGTATCCACTTAAAGTTGTTGCTGAATGACGTTAGTGAGCTACAAGGACAATACTGGTAATTAATACAACTAACCATCAGAGTCACACATGGCGTATAACATCTCGCCAATGGCATCTTTGACCCGCGTGTGATATACGCTTCCTAAGAGTCGCAGACATCGACCAAGAAGGTCCGCGCGACGTTCAAGCGGGCTTGTCCGATCCAGATCGGTGGGTATCAACCATTGCCTGAGTCGTGTTCGAACATCACTGTCGCCTAGACAGAAACGTGCGAGGAGCATCGCGAGAGGATTAATGAGCTCGTCCAAAGTTGCCTCCCCTTCTCGTTTACAGCGATCTCGCACTGATCCATCATCCGGGTCGATAATCCCCGGGAGATAATGCCCTAGAGATACATCCAAAAGGGTGTACGCACGTAACACAGTGTCGGCTGAAGATATGGTTGCCGAACGCGGAGAACTTGAACGAGAGAACGAACGCCGACCGGCGGACAGAACAGATGATAAAGCCCTGTCTAAGGGCCCGGCTCTGCTTTCTTTCGAGCACGAAGGCGAGTTGGATTCACGCGTAATATTCGGTGCAGAACCTCCACTTTCCTCTATAGATGACGTATTTGAGGCGCCAGATGATGCACAGTTTTTCTGAGAAAGGTGGGGCGATGACGAGGGGCTTTTCCCAAACCATATAAATCGAGATGAAGGAGAAATAGGAATGGTAATTAAAGCATGAATGATATGGGTCATAGGAGGAACCATAGGGCTGGGAGATGATAGCGGAAGAGTATTGAAGGCCCGAAGAAGTGCTGGAAGAATTCTAAAAGTGGACATGAATTTATGACGCCTGTGGAAATATACCGAAGATACTTGCCCGTCGAGACGAGGGCTCCAATAGTCACCCATAACTTTCTGACCATCCAACGGTTCACTGACAGCCGTACTCTGTATTTCACAGTCAACAAACTAGATTGTGTGAATGAGAGTCGTTAGATGCGAGAAACTGGCGATGACTGGCAGACCTTTGGATAATGGACCAGTAAATTGAAGGTAAACTTGAGTAAGTCCGTCATTGCCTCGCGTGACATTCTAATTCCGGCAAGGGTACTGTTGGTGAGATCGTCAAGTTTGACGCTAATGAAATCGATTATCGTTTCCGAGCCGGCAGCGGTGTCACGTTTGGTTTCCACCAGGGATTCGATAAACGACCGTGAAGTATATGCAGAGGCTGTACACAGGAACAGTATGCGAGAAGCCAGAAATATTCGTTCGGGTGATGCTGCCCTCTTGACGTATGATGTAAGCAACGAGCCTCTCGTAAACAACTGATACAAGGAAGTAATACCTGTAATATCTCTACACATACCTCCCCCCCATTGATTGATAGACTGACCCATGTTGCTCGCGCGGTTTCGTTTAGAAGAAGAGTATTTGCGATACATTTGAGGGCTTCATTAGATGCATCCACAGTATCCCCAAGCACCGAAGCTAACTTTAACAAGAGGGAAAGGTTTGCTGGTTCCGCAAGAACCTCAGCTCCGCTCGGGCTTTTGCCTAGTTCTTTGATTGTTACGAGTGCCATTGAGGTTTCTACGTAGTAATATTAAGTAACGAAAGGTTTCAAAGATACAGATACTGCGCACCATTGTACGAAAGCCTACTATCAGTGTCATCGATGATGCAAGCTTTGAGGTCGCTAAACAAGATCTGGATCATCTCTCTGCCAGCTGCGGCGTCCGAATGAAAGGTGCCTATTAGTAGAGTTGATCAGAGGATGGAATGATGGGAGAAAGGAAACTTACTGCCATTAGCAACAACGGATCGCAAAACACCAGAGACTACAGGTCTAGGCGAAGAACTTGACAAGGAAGTGTACGACTGCAAAAGAGACATGGTTGTCTCCTGCATATATCTAATCCAAAGATATAGGTGAAGAGGTCAGTGCAAATTTGTGGATGAGGTTTTACTGAAGGTTTGGTGTTTGACTATTGAGTGTGGGGAAGAAATGCAAAGACGCATTTGGGATGCGAGTCGCAAGTGACTAGTGACATGCATGCACGTAGTACTACTACTAGGGTTGGTATTTTCGATCTACAGCGTACATATATATGCACAGATCACAGATTTCAAGGACTCGATGTATGCACAAGAATATGGTAGGGTGCTGCTAGAGGCGGCTAGCAACGAAAATTCAGTTCGGAAAGGAGGGAGATTCAGCAACTAGCTCAGAGCGCCGACATGTCCGATACATAGCTAAGTAAAATATCACCGATAGAGCATTGAAGAGCACAGAATGATGTGTATCACCGATCAGCAAGTGTACACAGGGATCTACCTGGGCTGAATATGTGGTGATGTCTGTGGAAAGTTTTGAGTGAGACTATCATTCAACACCTTGCTATAAGACTACGCGATTTGAAACGTCAGCTATGGATGATGGTTGGATAAACGGACAGATATAGTCACATTGATAGCTGCCATCTTTCCATTCATAAACTGATTCTCTGCTGCTGCCCTCTCTAATCGTTCTTTCGTCAAGTGAAATGGGTTTCGCGCACTGTCAATATCCGCAAGGACTTGAAATGGTATCATTGTTTGAGAGTGCTGTGCTAATCCATCAATGGCGGATAGATGGCTGATGACCTCGTTGCTGGGATAAAGCCAAGATCAGTAAGAATTGTCTCGAAAGTGGAAAAAAAAATCACGCTTGTGGGCCAGCAAGCTTCTCCAATTTTGACTTCTCGCGTTCTTTTGTCGAATCATTGATGACAGTTGTTCCCAAATTATATAGAGCATTTGTGAGGCCAAGTAGTTCCAGCTCTAAATCTCCCTGTGGCCCACTGGGGGGAGGTGATTGAGAGGAACGAGG
>MU267652.1:0-113151 GCA_021014935.1 Hygrophoropsis aurantiaca
TTAGATTGATTGTAACCAGTGAACGCTACCACCAAATACAAATGGATTTACCAACAATGTCTCACGCCGTAAACGAGTTTGGTGGGCCGTGAAAATCTCCCCCCCCAGAACCCTCCTCTCTGTTAGAGAGTCGGGGATCACCGTAAGTTGTCAGATCTTCCTCGTTCCCCTTCCTTGGAGATAATGAATATATTATCATTAAATAGAACAACGTACATTTATACGTGCAATGTGGGTATAAAAAGGGAGATTGTAACGAAGCTTGAACGACTAGATATAAGCTGGAATGACTGCCAATCATGAAACGACAAATGAAGGTGTTGTGTTATCCGGATCGGTTCTTCGCATGAATGCTCATGTCAACGAACAACGTTCCCGAACCATGGCTTTCCTTTACACTCCCCCCCGAACAACTGCTTTTGTTTTCGAGTTTACGTGTTTCTTCACCGTTTCAGGCCGAGACGCGGTGTAATCGCATGAGGAGCACATCCATTTTACGCCGAGGTGCGATTGAATATGTCTGGCAATGCTGTCAAATTAATCAAAAAAAATATCATGATTTTACATTCAGCAACATACAGGTGAATATGCATACTTAGAAAGTTATCAATAGATGACGAACCGTGTATCATTCATAACTCACGCAGGTTTCATTCGATCACAACCACGAGAACTATCATACAAGCAGCCCGCTAGCTGAAGGCTACCCACAAGTCACGACATCGACGAGCCGCAAACAATTAGCATGAATAGGACAACACACATACAGGTATATACATTAATTTACACAGCGCTAATATTGACGAATATATCATAGCACACGCAAAGCAAGTATAACGAGGGTGAAGTTTATACAAGGAAGATACCAAGAAGACCCAGTACTGAGAAGAGGCGATATATATACACATCGAAATGCAAAAAATCGGAACACCGTGCATAAATACGGGTGACAGCGTCCCATGATCAGTGTCGTGACAGTCGTTACCTCACTGACCCTTCGCACGAGTGCTCACATCAACGAACAGCACCCCCGAACCATGCACCTCCTTTACTATCGCTTCGGAACAATCAGTGTTTTTAGCCGTGTGTTCCTCCACAGTGTAGTGGCGGGTCGCGATGAAATCACATGAAGAGCATCCCCACTTGATCCCGAAATGCGTTTCAAGGTGTCTAGGGATGGAGGCTGGGAGCATCTTGCGGGAATTATTCGGGCACAACCCATCCCATCGACATAAAATTTCCTCGACATGGTTCACCCCGTGGCGCGCTTCATGATGACGGAGAATTGAGTTTCTGTCGCTGGCAACGTACATGCCGCAGGGTACACCATCTTCAGAGATCCATTTGCATGGGTAGATGGCATATTGTGCCAGTCCGAGTCGATCCCAAGGACGAACAGGGTTATCCTGGTTTAGTTCACCGTGAATAGCAACAGGCTGGGGAATATTCTGCAGAGAAGAAGACGAGGAAGCTAGAGGTGAGATACCGGCGAGAGGTGATGGTGGTGACGGCTTAGGCGGTCGCGCGAGACGATATGGATAATGTCGCAAAGATTTACGGGGTGCCAGTGGTCGAGGTGCATAAACATGAACTGACTTCATGCTCTCAGCCGGTCCGAACGATCCCCCTCCTTCACCGCCATATACTAGCCCCTGTATCATTGGTGCAAAGTAGTTGGATGGGACATGGAGATCAGGTCGACCAAAATGCTGAAAGGAATTGTGAAGACTCGAATTGTGCAATGACTCATGCTGAGATGGACCGACATTCGCCAAAGCATCGTGATTCAAACCTTGCGTGCGGCCCACTAATGGCAGCTGGTGACTATAATCAGAGCCCCCGGCTGAGACGACGCTTGGCGAACGAAAGGACTGCATCTGTATCAATCCCGGAGAGCCTTGAGCTTGGACAATACGCTGGCAGTGATGGCTGAAATCATTTTGATATGCGGAATTATTCCTGGCTATCTCCGAGTCCGAATGCTGACCCCAGTTAGGATGGGACATATTACTACTCGATCATCGATCATGAGTCGATCGCAAGGCCGTAATATGCAGGCCTACTTACTTATTCGAAAAGTCCCCATATCCAGCACTAGAATTTGCATAAAATGCTCGTATATTGCTCCGAGAGGGGTCGGACGTCGACGCTGCCGACGCACTAGTCATGTAACCAGCTTGACCCGGGTGGGATGAGAATGCCATGTGTTTTAAAATATGTTTGTTAGTGAGGAAAAGGCGAGGAGCGGGAGAGAGATGTTTTCAAGCACGGCTGCCACTGAATGTGCACCCGCTTAAATAAACTTACTATAAGAATCACAATTGAGCTCGCATGAGGATGCATAGCTCCGAGTCAGCCTGAGCATAGCTTGAACTAACAACTCTCAAGCTTTTTGCAATGGGAATTGTGTTTACGAATTTGAAACTGGTGTTTATATCGACAGCATGGCAATCACACAGCACCGCGCCAATGGTGATCCGTGCTATTACGAGATTCCCTCGTCAAAGACTAATTATCGATGCGGTAAGTGGGACGAGCCAGCCCGCCAAGTGAACAATGGAAGCATAATACATTGAACCGTGAAATCATACTCGTCATACATGTATACCAGTGCGATGCATGTCCCTAGGCCTTGGAGTCGGCCAGTAGTGATGGAAAACAGTGTGGAGCACGCTGAACGTGAAACAGTGCCCTCATATGCGTGTCGGCCCTCTGCCGAATCACCAATGATATTGATTTGGTGGTTGCTGGGCTAAAATCGGGACAGATCAGATGGCCCTTTCTGAAAATAGCCACTTGCTGAGCAGGCCGGAGCCGTCAGACGACTAAATGGTTAAGATGGCAAGGGTCAAGTAGCATTCTAGAAAGAAGGCGTACACGGGAAAGGCTATGTGAATGTTTGCGATGCAAAGTACTCACCCGATGGACCCTTGATCTATAAAGTCGGTCGAACGGACCAGTCGATTCCGCAGAACTATTTGGCTAGAGGGCAGAAGTGAGTAAAAGGGATAAAAGTTGCATGGAGATGATGCAGTCATGTCAAATCTCCCGCTCGAGGAAATCAAAAAATGTCAGAATTCCACCAGATAAAAGGATTGAATCCTGCACGCGATTATTCGTATCATCGTCGATCGGAAGTGGTCCGCCATCCAAAATCCGCGCGACGATTTCCAGAAAACGCCGGGGAGTGAGAAGAAAAATCTTGGGCGGAATGCACGCACGCTTCTCGAAGGAAGGCTTTAAGGAGGACCGGCATGGCTTGAATGTGCAGGATAAAAGGAAAAGTGCCTTTGCGATCAAAGTCAAGTATGCATAATGCCCGTAAGGCCATTTGAGATCAAGATGGAGATGTTAGACATTCTAAAATTGATTAAACGAAACAAAAATCGTCCGTTGGTATTGTGCTGTGGGGTAAAACCACGGGAAAGTAGTGCAGTGGGTAGTGCTACCTTCTTTGTTCCTCCAACTTCCTTTACCCACTTTCAAGCGATCCGAACAGTGTCACCATCCTGCGAAAATTACCCGTTGTGTTTCGAAAGAGTATGCGCGCTTATGTCAAAGACAATCGCTTGTGAACTAGGAATCTCGCATAAGCGAGCTCCAGCACAGTCTTGATGATTGGTGAGGTGCCCCTTGAATGACGCTTGAGGATTGATTGGGGCACGACAGCGCGAACACCGCCATGTCACACCAACATGAGCCTGAATATGTGGCACAAGAGCGTCCGCGGGAATGCACCCTTGACATCCCAACCACATACAAACAATAGGCTCCACATTACTGTAGATTCCGTGGAATGTGCGGAGATGAAGGGAAATCGAGTCGCCGTCGCTGGCGAATTGTCTGTCACACGCTACCTTGTGAGCTCCCCAGTTACACCGGTAAGAAATTATCTCTTTGACCCCATTTAATGTCTCTCCTCCTGATTGGTTTGGATTAGAAACACTGTGTTGTGCCACCGCTGGGACATCTGATGGACTAGATGAGGGGGCAATCGGAAGCAAGCTCTGCGCCACAAAAGATGCCGAAGTCGTGATGTGGGGCAAAGCGATGTTAGAGGGAAATCCTAGCCTTCCATGAGATGACAAGATACCAGGCAGAGCACTGCTTGCGTGGTAGCCGTTTGCGAAATGGTATTCTGGTGAAGGGCGGCTCACAGCATTCGCTTGACTGAAATGCACGGGAGTGGGAAAAGCATATGGAGTTTGAGGAATGGAGCGATGAATGACCCTGGACCAGATGAAAGGGGATGATGCGCGTGAATGAGTGCGAGGGAGGCTCGGACCTGCATTGTTAAAGAAATGCGATGGATCAGGAGTGATTCGTGTGGACGAATGAACGAAGCCCCAATTGTCCTCAGTGGGAGGAACCATCGCGTTATTGGGATGCAATGCGCGGAAACTACTACTGCGAAAATGCCTGAGCGGGGTGTATAAAGTTACTCGATTATCAATTAAAATAACCCACTGTAGGGATGATGGCAGATTGCCAGGTGTCAAGTCTCCGTTGTAACCAAACAAGGGCATGTTGGGAGCATTGAATCTGATTTCCACAACTAGATATAAGCCGTGTAGTATGCAAGAAGGTCGATAATACTCACGCAACTTCGTCATTCCTGACTTGAGAATTCGAAGGCGTATCTCCAGGTCGCCGATAAGCCGAGAGTCTCGTAGAAAAGGGGATTGATGCCAGTTCGAGGGATAGATTAGCACTAAGCAGCGAAAACGTATCGCAGGAATGCCGCCCCGAAAGTGTGACGAATGACATCCAGAACCATCTTGTATTTACATTGGTTCGGTTGCAGTTGGCGGTGTAATCGCAATCTAAATGGCTGCGTTCTATGAAAAGATTCACTGCATGGAAA
Source organism: Hygrophoropsis aurantiaca (assembly GCA_021014935.1). Taxonomy (NCBI): domain Eukaryota; kingdom Fungi; phylum Basidiomycota; class Agaricomycetes; order Boletales; family Hygrophoropsidaceae; genus Hygrophoropsis; species Hygrophoropsis aurantiaca. Next base: position 4,865 of record MU267652.1, read on the forward strand.
GACATCTGACAGCAAGTTCTGAACCAAGCGGGAGACAAGGTGTCAAAGGACAAAAAGACATCTTATATAACTAACCTAGCTGTACAAAACAGACTCCCTGAGCGTCAGGCCGCCATTTGGATCATCCTGAGGGATCATCGATCAGAATCAGTTGTTAGTTGTGGTGGTGTGAAACAAAACTAGTGCTAGGTGGGGCGACTTGAAGTGAGGGTTCAGGGAATTTGCCACATCTCGATTCTCGATCTTACACAGCCACAAGCTTTGTAGGCCGCGAAATTGATTTGATGACAGGTTTCAGCGCTCAGCGTTTGCTCAGCGTTGGCCCAAATCACTGATCAGTTTTGTAGCCCTGTTTTCACGCATTATTTATCTTTAATACGATGCCACCTCGTCAGCGAGATAGTATTTTCATAGAGGTTGACTCTGATTCTGATGTTTCGATTCTGGGAGACGGAGACGACGACTATACACGATCCAAAGGAAAGGGAAAAGGTAAAGCCACCGACAAACGAAAGAAGGACAAAGGAAAGGCCAAAGCAAAGGAGGTGCGCTCATTCCATCACATGGAGTGATTATTACACCAAAACCGAATCATAGCAAGCATACACATGGGAAGCATCATATACACGATCTTGGGATACCGTGCAGGAAGATGAAGCAGGGAGCCTTCAAGGTGCCGTCGAGGATTGGATGGCACGAGGGAGACGTCGGAGGTGAGCTACGGTTACGGACATGGATTGAATGGCACGAATCTATCTGGTTATAAGATTGCTTGCCCCCGCTGCTGCGATTCGGCGAACTATCATCCGACATCTTATCCTGCTATTGGATTTGTCTGCCTCTATGATGGACAGAGACATGCGTCCGACTAGATTCGATCTGTCACTGCAGTACGCGCGAGAGTTTATTACGGAGTGGTTTGATCAAAACCCCCTTGGTCAAATCGGTGTGGTAGGAATGAGAGCTGGAATCGGTGAACGGATTGGGGAAATGTCAGGCAAGTAACGAAGACCCTTAGCTAGTAGTTCCATGTAGAATTCTGATGGACGCACAGGAAATCCACAAGACGTTCTCAAGGCTATCGCGGACCGACACAGACTCGAACCCGTTGGCGAACCCAGCCTCCAAAATGCCATCGAAATGGCAAGAAGCAGCATGAGGTACCATTTTTATCACAACTGTGAACCGTAATACTCATGTCCTCAGCCATCTCCCAACTCATTCCTCACGAGAGATCCTCGTTATTTTTGGTTCTCTAACTACCTGTGACCCTGGAAACATCCATGACACGTTAGATATCTGTGTCAAGAACAAGATTCGGATATCGGTGGTAGCCCTCGCAGCTGAAATGAAAATTTGTAGGGAGCTGTGCGATAAGACGGGAGGTAATATTATCGCGTTCTTACTCCATCTAAAGGCATATTCACCATGCGTCTTACAAAGGTCAATTTGGAGTGGCGATGAACGAAGGTCATTTCAAAGATATCCTCTTCGAATCAGTACCGCCGCCAGCCCAACGTGCTGTCGCCCGTACTACTGGTGCCGGAACCGCCAATCCAGCTGCAGACCTTATGATGATGGGCTTCCCTACCCGATTGCCTGATACATCTCCACCAAGCCTGTGCGTTTGTCATTCTGAAATGAAGAGCGAGGGGTTCCTTTGTCCACGATGCATGGCCAAAGTGTGCGACGTCCCCACGGATTGCGATATCTGTGGATTGATGATTGTCAGCTCACCCCATCTGGCACGGAGCTACCACCATCTCTTTCCTGTGAAGCCATATCAAGCTGTGTAAGGGTTCTATTCCATCATGGAAGGGCCAGAGTGTGCTGATGGAATGAGCAGGATATCGCTGGAAGACACACCAGATCCAGAGACCAGCTGTCATGCGTGCGCTCGCATCTTTCCAACCACTGCGACCACTACAGCAACGACAGAAGGAATGAGCCCTCTTGGCCGTTATCAATGTGTAGATTGTCATCACGATTTCTGCACTGACTGCGATGTATTCGTACATGATGTTATTCACTGTTGTCCGGGCTGCGGAAAGTAATACCATAGATTCCGTTCTTATTTTGTTATCAAGCATTGAATAGTCTGCCGACCACATCCCGCCAAACATCCGCCATGCGCCCGCCACAACGACCACCATTGGAGCCCACCTCAAAATTGAAATACCGCTTTCGGATGTACCGCGGGATATATCTGTGACAAATTGTCACAAAACGACCTTTATTATCCTTGTACTACATCGTCCCCTTAACATTTACCAGAGCCCAGTATGCTCTTACTCCCCTTCACGCTCCTTTTTTCTTCTTGGTATTCTCTTGTCCAAGCTGGCAGCCAGAGCAAGGGCGAAAATTGTACGGCCGGCGACAATCGCTTGCAGATTGGAACCTATCAATTTTACAGCGACTGTGACACGCAGACCTATTGTTCGGGTGCCGGGATCTGCGAGCTCAAGGGCTGCAGAAAAGACCAATATCCGTTTGGCTATGCACAGAATGCTACATTGCCCGATAAATGTCCGAGTGGACAGTTTTGCCCCGACGAAGGTGACGCTTGCCAGCCCCTCTTGGCTGTTGGCAGCCCATGCCAGCTAAATCGTGACGGTGAGTGATAAATCGGCCTGGGCGTTGTTCGGATTATCTTCATGGTATGCTGCAGACCAATGTGCACCCCCTCCAAATTCCCAAGAGTTGACGGACACTTCGTACTACGGCAGAAACGTCAATGGTTCAGTGTGCTTGAACAATGTGTGCATGTAGGTGATGATTTGCGGCTGGGTGAATGATCATTGATGGTGGTTCATAGGTGGGCTAATATCACTGTCGGTCAGCCATGTACCGTCGAGAACACTGCGTATATCGCATACTCTGGCTCGGATGAGTTTATTGACGTTGTATCTCGGTAACCAAGGCTTTGATTTGTCTTATGATGCAGTTTATTGACCCTTGTCACAGTGGTAACTGCGTCGTTGGCCTTTATTGCGATGCCCAGCAGCTTGTGTGCATGCAAACGCGAGCGATCGGAGCCTCCTGCGACGCTGACAAGCAGTACGTGGTTGCAATGTGTGCTGGATTATTCGACTAATTGCCCTTCTTAGATGTGATACGTTCAATTGCCAAACCAACGGGGTGTGCGGAGAGAGCGCAGATTCGCCTAATCACTTTGGTGTCTGGCTGTATGTCGTCGTTGGCATCGGCATTTTCGGAGGTGAGTGCGGGTTCGCATTTCCAAAGGATGATTTATCGAAACGCTGTCTGCAACAGGCATGTTTGCAACGCTTGTGACATTGTTCTTCGTACATCGTCGCCAACGTGATGCAGAGCGAGAAAAGCGTGTCCAATATTGGCGCGAGCAGGTATGTATCCGTGTCATCCTGTTTGTTGTATTACTGATCGTCCTTTATAGAATGCATTCCGTCAAAACATCATGCAAATGCGAGAAACTGCGCGCGCTTCTATTTTGTCTCTTCCTGGGCAAGGCAACAGCAATCGAAGCACGATGTACAGCCGAGCGAATTCTGAGGAATCGGCCACTCCCATTCTCCAACAACACTCGGTGAACAAAGCAAGTGGTCTTCGCCAGCACTTTTCTGACGGGGGCAGTTTATACGACGAGGGAATAGTGATGCCAGGGCGGTAGGCAGAAGGAGGCGGTGTGGAAGGCAGTCTCTTACTTATATGTTGCGAATGGGCTTTTTTTACACCCACGGACTAACCCAGATCGTTCTCCCATCTTATATATCACCATCTGCTTATACTTAGAAACGGACTTCGGTAATTGGCTACTATATCGCCTGTGTGAGGCTGGACGAAAATATCATCATGCCGTTTTCCACACCCACGTTGAAAGGCTAAATTTATGATATGCACGCAGCAACAAGGATCGACTGGGAGGCTCGAGTGAGCAGTCATACCCAGCTCATATTTCCTAAGTAAATGTGGGACCAAGTGTTGTAAATCACTAGCAAAGATTACATCTATTATCCGCAACATAATTACATTCCTTGGTATTTGCGTGTTGAGCCCACGCGAAGGATTTTCGGCCAATCTCATCTCGGAGCTTTTCTCACTCCAACTGCGACGCTCAGTACGCGCAACGAGACCTCGTAATGGGCTCTCTTTCGCCCAAGGCAAGCAAAGATATGCCGCAAATCCTCTCCTCCTTACCGCCATCTCCGTTGTCCGAAGAGGACCTCAGCAAAGCACAGGCTTGGGCTGACGAAGACGAATTCACCCCAGAGAGGCATTCAATATCACCAGCCAGCACAGACAAGGGAAAAGGAAAACAATCAGATGATTCTTATGACGAGGAGGAACCCAGCGATGTGAATGGCTCAGCAGAGTACCCACCCACGAGTGACGAGGTAGCCGAAACACGGAGAGTAGAAGAGGTTCGTATTTCCTGGTGATCTCCACTTCGTCATAAATTTATAATTACCGGGTATATTACAGAATATGAGGCGCTGGGAATTGGCAGAACGACAACGCCGGAAAGCTGCTCGTGAATCGACACAAAATGTCGCTAGTGGATCAATATTATCCGGTGTGACCCGCCGAGCGAGCCTTCTACTCTCGCGGAGAAAATCCCAGCGACCGTCAGGAAGTGGTTTGGGTAATCACCGAGCCCTGAAATCGCAGGATTCGGTAGACGTTGTACCGCTGGACGATATCGACCAAAGCCCCACACCAACATACGGACATTCGCCTACACAGTCCATGCTCGGCCAAAGCTCCTCACACAATCCTTTCCTCCATCCTTCCGAATCCGAATTCGCTTCACCATCGCTATCTCCCTTCGCAGATTCTTTTCAGCAACCCCCGGTCATGAAAGAATCCTCCGCTCCCCCGCAATCTTTTAGTAATAATCAATCTGGGCAGCCGGATCTGCAGCAACCTGCGACAGTGTCGCCGACGACGATCGTTCCACAGCCACAGCCACTCGGACTCCCTTTGCCTCTTACTCCTCCCCCTGCCACACACGGTAGGACTCCGTTAAAGCCTACACCTGCTCCTACACTCAACCCATCCAGTATAGAGCCACCACATCCGGAACCCGAGGTCAGGTGGTGGCATGACTGGTTATGCGGTTGCAGTGAGGGCCCAGATAGAGGTGGAGAGAACCAGGTATGTTATTTCACCACCGACAAAACCGCGACGTGAATCTCACGTATTCCGCAGGCCGGACGAACAAATCCAATGGAATAAACGTTCAGTATATAATCATACACGAAGGCAGATTTGTCTGTCAACATATGTTGTCTGCATACAAGGATTGTTGCTACGGATAGTAGACTTCGGCTTTCGAACATTTCGCATTCACATACCCTCTGTTTATTACGCTTTCTTTGATCTTCGCACTACTTGCTCATCACACGAACATTGTAATAAAAGATAACAGGCTGACATTCCATTTATGCAGTGAATATTTGGTATCAACATGGGAGGTGACCGATAGAGAAAGGAGGGGCATAGAGATGTAATGAGATTATTTGGGTATGTACGAGGGGGAGTAAACCCTTATTGTGATCCAGTCCGCGCGGACGTGCCATAAATGTTATTGGGCAGAGGGGAAGCGAACAGTCTTGGGAAGCACCTCCGTGATGTCGCTTCCTTGGTTGGTCCTGTCTCCGTCTTGGAGATTTCCTGCGCTGTCAACCTGGCAAGCCCTCAGTTGGCGGAACCACAAACATTAGGGAAACGCTGACCTCGATCAATCCCGTGAGAGTCCTGATAGCTTCTGGTGACCGTGTCCTTGAAAGAGACGGAGATTCGTCTCCTCTTTCTACAATAGTTGTGGTAATCGCGGCGGTCGAGCTGACCGCAGTTTGAGACCCTTGCTCGACATCGCCGTCTACAGCTGCAGATGCACCCACATCCGTAGGTTCAGCTCGACGCGCCCACAACATCCAGTCGGGCGTCATACGTGTCGTACGTGAAGTCCACGTGAGAGACAGAGACACCGTACGTGAGTGCATGTCACGTCCTAATGAAAAGAACGGGATCGATAGTCCATCTATTAAGGATTGTATGAGTAGATACGACGCGGGCTGTGGGTACATCGCGTACGGATGACGATGGACCCCAACACCACGAATGAAACGATGATTTGGATGGTTGCAGCGAGAAGTTGCGCTTGATCAGCTGGAGGGCTCTCAGGAGCCGGTAAGCGCGTAAGAGCCAGAGCCGAAACGAATACAGCGCTGACTCCCATCTAAGACAGTCAATGTCTAATGACGCTCGTGCAAGCATAAGGATAACGTACCGGACCTGGATCAAAGATGGTAAGTTATAATCCATTCTAAACCACTGTTTCACCTCACCAAAATGGCCTGAGAAGAGGGCTTCTCGCCACGTTGCGATTTCCGGCACAAACTTGTAAAGCAAAAGCAGTGGAGGTATACGTCTCAGGACCAGGATGGAGATAAGGAGAACAACTAATCGCCCGGGATTGATACCAAAGGCAGGGGCGTCGTACATGTCGAATGGAAGCCAGGCCCCGATATAGATGAAGCATGCGCAATTCAGGACGTAGTCGATAACGGAAGAGAACGTGTCATCCTCAGTTTGAGCGTTGAAGTGCCCATCCCACGAAATTGCACAGCCTAGCGAGTGGTTATTGGGAATCAGATCACGATGAGGAAAGAAGGGACACACCTGCTGCGAAAGCGGCGAGAAGGTCATCCGCACCTATCGTACTTGCGACACCGATAGTGAAGATGGATAAGGCGATGTATTGGGATACATAGGATTCACGATCAATGAATCCCTTTCGGTGGGATAACTTCATCAATTTTGAGAAGAGAAGTCCTGAAAAAACTTTAGCAGTTCATATTGGCTGGCAAAGCAAAGTATCTACCAAGCACGGCGCCAAGAACAGTACCCAGTATCACCTGGTCTGTAGGACGTCATATAAGAACGATACCGTTCGAGCGCAAATCTACGTACACAACCATCCGACAAGGAACCACTTTCCGATTGCAACGCGTACCGAGGCTTCGAGCGTGAGGTATATAGAGATGCTTAGGAAAGGATAGGCCAGGCCGTCATTTGCCGCGGACTCTGCGGAAAGAATACGACGAATGTTTACAGGAACATGCTGCGTAGCAAATTTACCGCCTATCGCAGAAATGCCTCTGGGTTCAGTATATTAATTAAAATCAAACTGGGTTTCGCACGAGTTATAGCGGCACACGTCACAGGATCTGTGGGGGTGAGGCACGCCGAGATGCAAAGTGCAGATATCATGTTTAGACTTGGGAATAAGCCGTGGATAACCCCTGCACTCGATCAGCATCTGAGGCGGGTCGAATAAGATATACTTACCAGCAACGATAACCCACCCAAAGGCCATGGTGGGTACTACCATGATCAGGAGACTTTTAGCGTGGTCCTTCATGTAGGCACATGGAAGTTCGACTCCGACAGCGAAAAGCCCTGTAGCGAGGACTATCCTCATGACCTCAAGCGTGATTCTGTTCTCTTCACGGCCCCACGAGCGCGGGTCGAATATGTCAGCGACGTATGGACCCATAAGGACGCCGAACCCTGTGCCAAGAACCACTTCGTTGATGTAGAACTATCATGGCAATCCTCGAGTTAACCGTCTTCGTGCCACTAGCAAAATTGGCTCATACCTTTTCTTTGACCAGTAAAGAAACCATTGAGAACTGGGCGCATCATTACATTAGAAGGTGATCGATAAGCGTTCGAGGAACATGGAACCGCCCGTCTTGATAAGGATGTGGCTGATCTCGAAGGGACACATACCCTCCAAAGATTGGTGCAGAAGAGAGCACTGACGGAGCAGAGAGAGAAAAGACTCACAAGCACTACAAAACCTCCCAAACATATGTACGCCAGCCCCGGCGCTGAAACCTGGTAAAACGAGTTTGTGGTGAATAAAATACGGCAAGTGCAACACGGACTTGCAGCAAATCCAGATCCGACATCCTTCTAAGAAATAGACAGATGAACGAACGTCTTTGGGATGATTTTCTATTTTAAAGAGAGGGTACAGACACAATGTTGACGGTAGGATACCTAAAGGTAAACCGCCAGGTGGCAGTCAATACAGGTTTTGGTCACGTGATGCGACATTATTTTACGCCACCAACGGGGAAGAGAAATGACAAAACGTATCAAGGTAGTGTATGTCCGAAATTTCTGGTCAGAAGATCATGAAAATTAGCCCATGAATGGATGATAATGGATGATAACTTTGATACTTGCAGTAATATAAGGGCTCTGAATATGACACGCATCATATTGCGCTGTTTTCCTCCTCAACAGGATATGGCATTCGACATCGAGGGTGGAGGAGAATGTGATTGATGGCTCATAGGCTATCAGAAACATCTACCAGGCTAACTTTATGGTTGTGATCGAGGTTAAAGTTATAGTCTATGTATGTAGGATCTGCAAACTGGATGATATAGCAAGTCAACACCACAGAACCCTTTTATTTGTAGACCGGATCAAGGCTGGATTTTTGTGACTGAAGATTGGCGATTATCGAGGTTCCGCCAGGTCCGAACCCTTCAACTGAATGGATTTTCGTATGGACGCCGAAAATTGAAGCTGATTGAACTCATCAACAATATCGCGGAGTTGGAATAATCCAGCTTCTGGCGTCGTTCATTCTCTTCCACCTTCTCTCCACTAACAAGCCCACACGCACACGCCAAACAATTCCTGATTCCACATGCTAATAATAAAAATATATGTCAGTTTTGCTTCGATCTACTTCACGACCACGTGCGCTCTGTGCACAAGGAGTATATCAATATGAGGTCTGAGCCCGTCATCTCTCCGCAATTTCTTTCCCATAATTATGCTTCGTTTTCTCACAGCATTCGGTGTCCTGCAGTTAGCCATCGCAGGGGGACTTTATCTGAACCTCAGGCCAATTTTAATCGCGTCAGGATGGGGTCGTACCTTCGAATCGCTTGGTAACAAACAATGTACTACCGTTCCTGAGCTGAAAGCTTGCGAGAGTCAGTTCTCTTTGTTTTTCAACTTATTTCTTCGCCACATCAACTACTTACCCCGAACGACCGATTTATTTAGAGGTCGTGCTGCATCACCCGTCTGGTGTACTCTACCTAGCATGCTCGACACAAATAAGCCGTACCTATTGGACTCCCGCTCTCGATCGCCTTGATTCATCAGGCATGTCCACCGAGGACTATGTCGCGACTTACAATCCCAAGACCAAAAAGGTCCAACGCATGACACTCTCTGGGTTTAACTCATCCCGAGGCATAAATGTACACGGGATGGATGTCGTCGCCTCATCATCAGACCCGTCAACGCTATATGTTTACCTCGTGAATCATCGGAAACCACTTATCGGAGACTCTCGCAAAGTCGGCGCGGATTCTGCTATCGAAGTATTCCGGACACAACTCGGAAGCGATGTCCTTACGCATCTCCAAACATTCGAAGATCCTTCCGTGATAATTACTCCAAATGATATCGCAGGTTCTTCAGATGGAAAGAGTTTCCACGTCACGAATGATCATTCATTGAAAGCTGGCTGGGTGAGGATATTTTTGTCATATATGCTACTTTCCCGCCCTGATATCTTACAGAGAAGACATCTTAACACACTTTTGCAACCATCCGACACGTCAGTTGCTTACTGTCATGCGGACCATGGATGCAAATTTGCTGTCAAAGGGCTCCATGCTAGCAATGGAATTGTCAAAGGCAGAGGCGCTAATGAAACATTTTATGTGGTTGACTGCACGCTGGGAGATATCAGCGTGCTGGAGCGGCAATCTGATGATACCCTTGTACTGACGGAGGTCATCAAGACTGGTACGAAAACTGTTCTATCGCCTTATCTTCGACCGCATTAATACGCCTTTGGTTACAGGAACAGCCTCGGATAACTTATCTATAGATGAGAATGGCGTGCTTTGGGTAGCTGGTGAATATCCGGCGCATATATACTGCACATTTTCTCTTTTCTCATCCTACTTCGTCTTCAGGATTATCCGACGGTGTAGGGATGGTGACAAAACAGATGAACGATCCTACTGTCAAGATAGCCTCTTCGGCTTTGCGCATCACCATCAACGAAGGTCCCGGGGCATTTTATGGAGATAAATACAAGGTCGACAAGGTAGGAACATTTGTGTCTCGTTCCTGTGAATGCAGATTTGATAGACGCTGTTCCCTTATAAGGTTTTTGAAGATCCTGGCGAACTTGCTTCCGGAACCACATCAGCTACTTACGACGCCCGACGAAATCGGCTTTACATGCACGGTTAGTACTCTTTCCTCATCCGCATGCACCAAGAGATATATCCAACCAACCACCTCTACAGGTTTGATCTCTCCGCACCTCACGGTATGCCAACTGTGATTGGTTGTTCATATTTAACACGGAGGGACGTTTTCTGTACAAATAACAGCGTCGAATATACCTGGGGTTATTTTTAAAACATGCTGTCCCCACCCCTCCCGTATATATCCTGATACTGTATCGCGACTAATGCATGCATACCCTCGTATATATATCCTTCGAATCAAACAATGAACTTAACGCTGGGCTTTTGTTTCCTGAAGGCGAAGATCCGTGTTTCACAGAATTCTGTTATAAATACCCAACGTTTGTTGTGATCCCACGAATTACGCAATTGCAACTGGCATCAATCACTTCGTGACGCGTTCCTTCCTTTCGCAGACCAATACTTATGAGTCGAACAGGTAAGTATATCATGGGCGCTTCCCTTAGATGGGGTGCCAATCAATCAAACAGAACAAAAAATATCCTGAAGGCCTCCAGCCCACGGACTTACTCCTCAACAAAACTTCCACCGAATTCTGATGGCTCCGAATCCCAACACCTCGCCCTCGCACCATTTACTTCCGAACCCTTGTTTCGGCTCACTGAGTCCCCCAATCCATGCTGGAGCCTCGCAGAAGGACTTCCGAGTAGTAATCCCTCAGACCTCAGTGGCTCCTGGAAAACCGACGAAGAAGATGGCTGGAAAACATGGGAAATGAACAAGACCGAGACAAGGTTAACTTTGACTTTCAGGTGTCAGATGTCATGATGATCAACGCGAGGCTAACGCCGCGCGTCAGGGATGCATACCGTTTGCTCACAAGCGCGATTATTCCGCGTCCCATTGCATTTGTGTCGACGCTATCCTCAGATGGTATACCTAACCTAGCTCCATTCAGGCAAGTGTGCGCAGATCAAAGTTCATACAGACCAGCGAATTTGCAACTGACTCCCCGGCTGCCTTGCAGCTATTTTTCAATGGTCTGACATCCAAGCGAACTGTGTCTCATTTGCACTGATTTTACGTACTGTGATTTGCATATGCAGGTCGCACATCATCCGCCGCTGATCAGTATTTCGTTTTCGCTTTCTTCCAAAAGGCCGAAGGACACGAGAGAGAACATTCTAGCGACGAAGGAATTCACTGTGAACATCATTAGCGAGCCTTTTGTGGAGGCCGCCAACGCAACTTCGGTGGAAGCTCCGGCAGAAGTCGACGAGTGGAGAATAAGCGGGCTGACAATGGCGGAGAGTGTATGATTATTGTTACAGCTCAGTTGTCGTATGGTGCACTAATTTCTCTATTGTTGCGACAGATTGATGTGAAGCCCCCCTGGGTTAGAGAAAGTGCCGTGGGCCTCGAGTGCGGGGTACGTCTCCACCCTCGAGTTGTACGTTATTCTGATGATGGCTGTCTCATAAGCTCTTTCACGCGCACGAGATTCGACCGCCGGGTTCTGATGAGATCACGCACACGCTAGTGCTAGGCTTGATCAAGCGAGTTCATGTGCGGAAATCAGTGATGAAAGACGACGGTACCGTAGACGCTGCGAAGCTTCGTGCTGTGTCGCGCCTGGGTGGCACTGCATATGCACGTGTGGGGGAAGGATTTGAGTTGCCACGCCCGACCTGGAAGGCGATGCGGGACGGACTTGTGCCGAAGAAGTTGGAGAAGTAGCTGTAATGATCATAACACAGGTAAACCCCGAATAGGACTCACAGGGTATCGAGAACCTGAATTGATCGTCTGTTCCATTCCTCGGAAGAATCTGTCGGTGGAAGAATTTCCAAGAAGAGGGTGTTCAGCAGTTATCAGTGACATTTTCGCACCCCATAGCAGATAAGCAAGCCGTTTGCTGGATACTGTCAAGTGTCGGAACGTAAAGGTGGTACGCAATGACCATGACGATAGGCACCTGATTTTGAAAGGTTAGGCGCACCCAGACCCAGTAATTGGCTCGCTGATTTGTTTGGCGGGTGACGGCAGAGCGAAAGAGATGCGGGCGCCTCGCAATAAATAGTATGGATCAAGGTTCCTGGACAAATATGGGAGCATGAGGCACGTTGATAACATGAATGCAGGAAGAGTCTGAACACATGCTGATAGCGCAAGATGAAAAGCACGATGCTTGCATGAAGCTGGCGCGTTATCGATGGGCGGGAATGCTAAGGTCATTAAAAGGTTCCTGGAGTCAAGCTGGGATGAATGTCCGAACTGGCGAGGTTTGTGACGACGTACCAAATGATCATTGGAAGAAACATGAGACCTGCTGATCAGGTTTAGAGCAGAACACGCGTATACCTGCCAGAGTTACGAAAGACCCAAGTTCACCGCTGAAGCAGACAAGCGTTCAATCGAACTGTCACAGCCGCCGTATGAAGCGGGAGGATAATATTGTTTTGATCCTTGAGGCCTGTGTGAGGATTCTGCCTATCTCTGCGGCATTATTTTGGGTCTTATGAGTCTATATAATAACAGAGCTGTAAAAGACATTTGCGTCAGTGCAGTGTATTAATTCTGTTCAGTCCTTGTGCCAGACCGGAAAGTCGGGGTATATTGACGGAACTTTTTTTTTTGCCACGTGTGTGCTCCGCCACATTTGGTTTCGTGAAGCTTATTAGAGTCTTTCTCTCGTTTGTTGTTGGTTCGTTACCCGTCTTCTTTAAAGACCACCAGGTGAGTACTTTGCCTTTTATCACAGGTTTGTTGTCTTTCTGAAACAGAAAGCAAGATCTGTGCGTTGCAAATCCATAATCGCCACTCAGGCGCAACCCTAGCGTCGGGGGAAGCAATTAGCCCAGGTGAGTATAGAATAACCACTGCCTTTATTATGCTATTGGCATTTAACAATGTCCTTCAAACTTATCTTCTGTAGGAACTTGGTGCTACCCGCCCGCTTACCATGGATAATGATCTCGCATCAGCGGCTGAACAGCGCGCCGTCGCAGTTGCTAAGCTCAAACGCGCCGCTTCGTTGCCACGAATGAAAGATGGCCGGCGTCCTCCGATGCATGTAGAGGCTGTCAGCGAAGGAGAGAAAACTCAGCCCGAGGAATCGCAGGCAGTAGAGCCAGAGCCAGCGCCCGAGGCACAATTGGTAGACGAAGTAAAGGTAGATATCCAGCCAGAAGTAAAGCCGGGCACGCCTGAGCCAACCGGAGCGGCACGCAAACGCCGTTCTCGATCTCGTTCTCGCTCGAGGGGCTCCAAAGATCTTAAAGGAAAGTTCAGGTCCGCCCAATCGCCAATTCCAACTCCTATGACCCCAAGCAACGATTCTTCGCCAGAGGATTCTCCTCCAACCCACCCATCCCTATTTCCACCGCCTCCCTCTGTTATATCACCCATACCATCACATTTCACCGGATCACCTAATTCTAGACTTCTCATGTCGCCCACTCTTTTGTCTCCAGAATCTCCGTTATTATACCCGGGCACTTCGCCACCGACACCTATGTTACCCACTCTCGAGGCCTTGCAAAAAGGCTTGTTTCGATCAAACAGTGCCGCCGCTCGAATGATGGCAATGCAAAAACTCACAGGAGGCACCGAATCATATGATCCATCATTCACATCTCCGATATCCTCTCCACCGCCACTGCCAGGCAAACTTGGTCGAAATAATACTGTGTCCGGCGGCGAGCGCTCGGCAGCTAGAAAGCTCCTATTTACGCGTCTCGGCGAGCGAATAAAAGAGGCAGATGGTGAAGGGACGACAAGTGGTGGTGAAGAGAAGGAGCAACTAGTAGTTGTTCATGCCAAACGTCGGAGGAGACGGTCAGCGCGAAATTCGGCGAATGCTCCTCGTCCGATTATAAGTGACGAATCCGGATCAGTGTCTCCATCAGCTAATACTCCTAGTGTTCCACCAACCCCATTACCCTTCCTGCATGATACCATCATAGAAGCTGCGCGAGCGGCCTCAACCACTCCCATCCAAACTTATAATGGACCTAGCATCAATCTCAACGACACACTAGCGGGAAGCCGACAGGCAACCCCTGTGCGTACAATTGGGCTGAATCATTTCGATCAACCTCCGCGGAAACGCAGAAGTATTCTTATCGAGGACCAAGACGACGAGGATAGGAGCGATCGAATCCCACCTCAGGCAACGTACTTCGGATTACCTGGTACACCGAAGCGCCCTCCGCTTGACGCATCGCCACGAATCCCTCATTCTTCCGATGCGCCTTCACATATGTCTACCGACTCTGCTCCAGTCGACGCAATCGGTGTTCCGGTTTTTTTGTCAGCCACTCAAAGGACGCCTTCAAGACAAGATGCGTTCCCTTCAAGTCCGTTTACTACGCCACTGAAGGAGAAATCTCGCGATGAAGATGAGGAGGAAGTTTTGTACAACGCGGAAGACTTCCGGCGTTCACCTTTCCATGATGCATTCGATCGCGAAATAAGTTGGATAGCAGATCCACGTTGGTAATCCCATGATATATTCTGTGCACTCGTTTGACTTTTTTCCCATGCTAGTGCCGCAATCCCGAATGCCAATCCATGATGAGGATTATGACGATGAGGATCAAGATGAGGAACAGGACCAGCAGGCCACAGAGCCGTCGGTGGATGATGAAGATGATCGTCCTCCGGAATCACCCTTGGAAGATTACACGCCTCCCACTGATAATTCATCCCCGCGTCCCTCCTCGGATTCAAAAGATTTCAACGAGCCAGAAACTTCGCCTGAACCGACTACTTTTTATACATCGCCGACTCCCTCCTCCGTCGCCGCCCTGTCCAATGCAGCATCAGGCACCCGTGTCAGCGACGACTCCGATTCGCCTCAATATCCTCAGCGCCTGTCTGTTGCTTCTCCCATCCAAAGTGACCGTTCGCCACTAACAACGGAGTTCGAGCTCGATGATCGAAGTTTGGTGGTTGAAACTCCCTCTAAGCGCGATGCTAGCACTTGGAATAAGATAAAGGGTGCCCTTACGCGAAGTAATTCCAATAATGGACGCCGTTCACGCACGAATAGCATCGGAGCGAGAGAGCGAAGGATGAACACAGACTCTAGCATCAGTCGTGAAAGCGGCGCCAGTCTGACTAGCCCCAAGATGGACAAAAATGACAGCATCGGGTCTGCTACATCTCCGCAGGGACAGCAGGTGGTCATGCAGTCCTCGTCGGCATCTACATCTATGTTATCTCTGGCACCACAGACACCTCCTCGCAGCGGCGTATCTCCCGTACCCATGGCATATTCGGCGGATCTTGCCAAGTATCAACATGCGAAGCTTTTCCCATTCCCTGGAATGAAGAAGCTTGAGGAGCAAAGGAATCGTGCCAGGGGTATGTCACTGTCCTCGTCAACCCCTGATATAGTACTATCCCATCATGGAGGCGAAAACGATAATCCAGCAGTACCATCAGGTTCATCCGATAATGCACCATCATATTCATCGGAGACGTCACGGGATCGAACGCTTTCACATCAAGCCTCTGATACCCGTTTGTTGGCCAAATACAAGAACCTGAATCCCCCACCTCTTTCCGCTGCTCCATCGTCATCTTCTAGTCCTGGATATTTCGATCACTCGCCTTCCTCGCCGCATTCGCCTGGATCAATTTTGCTGAAAAACTTGCCGACTAACCGAGAAGGGGTGCGGAGATGGTTAAGCGCCAAGAAACTGTTTCCATCTGCTCCAAATTCTCCCGCAATCTCCACAATATCTTCACCCATCGAAATTCGGCCTGCCATAGCGTCGAAGAAGCCGTCATTGTCCGACCTGCTACGCCTGCGGAAGGAGAATGATTTGACATCGGATTGGGAAGAGATCACGTCGGATAAATCCCGGACACCCACGAGCACCAGCGGCAGTACTTTACTGGGGAAGCTCACAAGTGACGGACAGGAGCTTTCTCCGGTCACCACAAACGGCCAAAGCTCCTTGCACGAAGATGTGCAAAAGACACCTCGAGCGAGTAAAATTGCGAAGCCAAGCAATGGAGTTGCATATGTAACTCTCGACAGTCCATTGCCCACTTCTTCGTTTCCATCGACCCCTGAGCCTTGGTCATCACTTTCTGACTATCCACATCCAACCACTTCAGAATCGTCATCTAATACTTCGTCGCAATACTCAGATTACCCGAGTCAAGGCACAGTTGTATTGGAACGACTGAATGAAATGCTCGGACGTGGTCCGAGAAGTCCGATGTGGGCCTCAGCGATAGATGATCCCCCTCGCAAACTATCGCTCGCAGCGCCTTTCCTGCAAGTCGTCAACAACGTCACAGTCAAAGATCGTTTCCTGTTCCTCTTCAGTGACATATTGGTCATAGCGAAGCCTCTCATCCAGGACTCTGACACGCTGCTCGATATCGCGAAGCCCAATCCTTCAGATCGGAAATTTATAGTGAAGAACGTTGTCCATCTGCGTAACCTCACTTTTAGTGGTGATCGAGGAGAATCACAAACCAAGACAACGTCGCGAAATCCTGCAGTTCAAACCTTCATCCATCAGTTTTCCTCGGATCCAGACCACGCGATCTCTTCACTATTTTCCAAGTCTGGGTGTCGTGATGATCCTGCTGTTTTGGCACTTCTACTATTCAAGACGGCAGAGCTTGACAGAGCGCGCTTAGGGGATTATTTGTCTCGGCGTACTTCTCGTGTCGTGTTGAAGTATTACCTTGACTCTTTCGGGTTTACAGGTTTGCGGATTGACAAGGCCATGCGGCTATTCCTGCAATCCATCACCATTCCAGCTCGTTCTTCGCACAGCAGTCCGTTGGAGATTCTAGTGGACTCGTTCGCCAGTCGCTGGTATGAAGCTAACGCAGGGAGTATCGCTTACGACCGGGACCTTGCCATCCGTCTGGCGAGAGCGATCATACAACTCAACGAATTGCTGAACGGAGGCATATCGCAGGAATCTAGCCAATCCGGGCTCTCAAGGCGAAATGTCACGGCCAGGGATTTCCTAGAGGCGTTCCGCCAGTATGATCCACGCGGTTTGATCTCAGACGAGTTGCTTAACGACATTTATGACTCAATAAGGAAGGAGAAGTTACTACAAGCTCGGATCTCCTCTGCGGGAGGACCTTCTGAGATTATGGTCACTATCAAGCGCGCATTGCCTCCTCGCCTCACGCATCGCGTGCAATCAGAACCTGTCGTCCTCCGTATACCTCAACCCGACCCACACTTTACCATTCAGCTCTTTGGCCAAGATCTGATCTTCGACCCTCCAGTACTCACCTTTACCAAGTCCTCAGAAGCTTCCTTCCGAGTGACCGGTACATCGTTTGGTTCCAAGACGATCTCGATGTTGCGCTCTGGTCCCAATGCATTGTTGTATTCAGGGCTTCCGCAGAGCTGTCCACTAGTTGTGGAGCGTGCATTCATGCGCAATACTTTCCAGGTCGCCTTCCTCGATCACAATTGTGCCAAGAGGAAATACATGTTCAGTGTCGCAGATCCTGTCATCCGCCATGAATGGATGATATCCCTGAAGCGAGAAATTGAAGCAGCCTCCAACGCTGTTATCACTTCGAAGATTAACTCCTCACCTTCACCACAATCGACCAAGTTCTATCAGGCAGCAAGCGGTATAGCCTTCCGAGTGTTGCAAGAGACACTTATCAGTCCTGATTCTTTCAATGTGCCTCCGTCGGCTTCCAAATTGGACAGCGCTTTGCAGCGTTTAGTACCTTCTCCACATAATCGCAATAATTCCAAGGGCACTCTGGATCAAAAGCGGGGGTCGCAGCCGTCTATAGTCGCTCCTCGTCCATCAGAGCCCGTGCGTTCGAAGTCACGAAGCAGAATGTACTACCGACATGGGCCAGGGAAACTTGAATCTGACGGGCATCAAAACGGCAGTGCTTTGTCTAATCCGCTGGATACCAGCGAGGATGACGAGCAGGACGATGAGCCACAGCCGCGGTCACAGGATCGACTATGGTCAGGGAAAGACCTGATAACATTCTGTCAACAAAACAGTTCCATCGCCCTCGTTTTAGCATTTCTGCAAGTTGGTGCGCCTGATCACGCCGATGCATCGTCATAACAATCCGCTCTTTGTAAGTCTCCTCGTCCATGGACAGTGATAATACAATCTAATCAATTTACAGAGTTTCTTTCTTACTCGTATCTATTAGTCATTCTCTGGATCTATCGGTATTACTCGCTCTCATTTGCACGCATTTCATTCCTATGTGTAATCAATGTTGCTGTACGTTTTCATGGACATTGCTATGTCGTTCAATTACCATTACTCGCAACCGGTTTTCATCTACTAATCATTCTGCTGCAATCTCACTGTCAATTGATCGGGTCTGTAGCTTTGAAAACATATATGTCCATTGTTGTGCTTGCCG
This sequence comes from Hygrophoropsis aurantiaca, assembly GCA_021014935.1. Taxonomy (NCBI): domain Eukaryota; kingdom Fungi; phylum Basidiomycota; class Agaricomycetes; order Boletales; family Hygrophoropsidaceae; genus Hygrophoropsis; species Hygrophoropsis aurantiaca. The sequence goes on from MU267652.1 coordinate 23,509, forward strand.
ACGGTCAATGTGCTTATTGAGAGAACAAGAAACGCGTGGAAGTGATGCCGGTACAACCATTGTTATAGGCGATCTTACAGCTGAAGCGCCTATTAGTATTCGCTTGTTCACCGGCATTGACCGATTTGGGTTGGTTGTGTTCTTTGTGAATAAACGTGCACCACGACTCCCCAAGGCTGTTCTCCTTTTCTCGCCAGCCTAAATGCCCTCGGCGTACATCTCTTCTATCATAAACTAACGACAAGTTTCGGTTGCTGCCAAAATTCAACAGGCAGTCTATGGCTCGTACTTATTCTGGCGTTAACGCTCAACTGGGCCGTTCATGGTACGATTATGGTCAGTTCATATTATCTTTTGCTGCTTCATTTCTGTGGCGTAAATTCTGATATCAATGGGCTCGTGTAGAAGGTTTCCGAATCGAATGGAGTTCTCCCGAGCGGTATGAGATTGTAGGTCGCGTCGGAGGGGGGAAATACTCCGAGGTAATCCTCGTTACTCCAAACATGTCGTAGTAGGTCGTTTGCTAATTCTCAATCTAGGTGTTCGAAGGAATAGATATGGTGAACACAGATATATGCATTATCAAAGTTCTCAAACCAGTGGCATCAAAGAAGATCAAGCGCGAAGTCAAAATTCTGAGGAATTTGACTGGTGGCCCGAATGTTGTGGCATTGCTCGATGTTGTCCAGGATCCTTCGTCACGATATCACAGTCTTATCATGGAGTATGTGGACAATACCGAGTGGAAGGCTTTATACCCCGTCCTTGGCGAAGTGGACATCAAATATTATACCTTTCAGCTTCTCAAGGTGCGAGCATACATGTGAGATGACGCTCCTCACATACCGACAAATATGTTCTCCCTAGGGCTTGGATTTTGTGCATTCTCGCGGAATCATGCACCGTGATATCAAGCCCGGAAATGTCATGATCGATCATCGACATCGAAAGGTTTGTTTTCCTCTGTGATATATGTCAGGGTCTAACCAAGATTTACAGCTCCGAATTATTGACTGGGGTCTCGCCGAATTTTATCATCCTGGAACAGCATATCATATCCGTGTAGGCTCTCGGTACTACAAGGCGCCCGAGCTGCTTGTGGGATACAAACAATATGATTATAGCCTTGATATGTGGAGCGTTGGGTGCATGCTTGCGTCGATGGTGCGTGTAATCGCTTGAGGCTGTGAACTTCGTCGGCTAAATTTCCATGCACCAGATATTTCGCAAAGAACATTTCTTCCGCGGCTCCGATAACGATGATCAGTTGCTGAGAATCATGAAGTGCCTAGGGACTGACTGCTTTGATGCTTATCTGAAGACTTACAACATTCCCTTCGAGACCGAATTGGAAAGCTTGCTTCAAGTGTTAGTTAGACCTTCTCCGTGTAGCATTGCATTAATTAGCCTCCAGTTATCCCAAGCAACCTTGGACACGCTTCGTTACCACAGAAAACCAACCGTACGCGTCATCCGAAGCTTTAGACTTGCTCGAGAAGTTGCTGCGATATGATCATCAGAAACGACCAACGGCGCGGGAAGCTCAAGGTCACACCTATTTCAGTAAGCATAATCTATCTCCGTTTGACACGCCTATCTCATGATTGCCTTTCGCAGATATTGTTAGGCTCCAAGCAGCGTCAGTGAAAGGGGATTCAGGGGAATACATTAGTGATTCTGGATTTTGCTCTATGTAATTGTTTCGGACGGTTACCGCTGTGGTATAGTTGTTACTTCGTTGTACTTTGGGTGTGTCTATCAATTGCTAATGTCTTGAACGCTTCCTAGTTGGATTAGTGGATCTCTCTCGGCAATACAACTCCTTTGGTGGCGCTGATAATGCAATGAACCCGTCCATCAAATCAGGGAATCATAATGGAGACAACGTGTCTGAGCCGCTGGAACTTGGAGTGGGCGTGTTTGCAATGAGGCTGACATACGTATCTTAGCATGCAACTGATACCCCAGCTTGTGTGATCCATCAAGCCCTCGCTTCGTGTTTATCACGCCAGGACAAGGCGGCTGTGGTATGCAGGGCAGATATATATTAATTTGCCTCTAGCACCCACCTTCCTTTCCTTCAACATCTATCACCGTTATCGTGTCTTGTCAGTCAATCATGGATTCAACAACATTGGCCCACCATCCGCGCACTCATACACTTAGCCCACGTCGCTTCCATAACTCGAATGACCATGTTATTCGACCCAAGACTGCTGATGTATTGTCGTCGTCGTCGTTCCCGGTGTCGCGGCGTGCTTCACCCCGCCCCGAACAAGAAATTCAGAAACGTAGCGTGCCACGCACGCATAGGCCAGAAACACGTGCTTGGGTGGTAGAGCAAGAATACATCAAAGTGGATAAGCCCGCCTCGAAGACGGAGCAGTGGGTCAGCGAGCAGGTCTTCTTGGCCGATCGTTCCAATCATAGGAGGTCCGCTTCGGAAGGGACGGAGCAATTCCGATGCAGGATGTGGGATGAGTTGATGTATCAGTATGAGGCGGATGCCCACAGATGGATGAGGCAGGAGGAGGAGTTGCGGAGGAAAGCAGAAGAGAAGGAGAAGGAAAGGAACAGAGTAATCCAGGAGGACATCAGACGCATTCAAGCGCGAGTGCGACAACGCAGAGATAGTGAGAGGCAGACTATTGCAGAAGAGAGGACCAGAGAAGCTGAAAGAGCAAAGGAGAGGGTGCGTAGAGAACGGGCTCGCGCAGATCGAGCCATGACCGAGGCGTGGACTACATACGAGTCTGGATGGGCCACACTCCTTGCATCCTCGGGACCTCTTACATTCCAAGATATTCCCTGGCCGCTCCTTTCTCCTCCTGCTAACACCGAGGATATCGAAGCGGAAGATATTGGCGCCTTCCTATTTTCTCCTGTGCATTCACCGGGCCAATCTCGAAAGGAGAGGATTCGCAACGCCCTACTCCGATGGCATCCGGATCGTTTCCGACGTTTACTCTGTAGGATCGAAGGTGCTGAGAAAGGAGTGGTCGAAGAGCGCGTGGGCATCATTGCGAGGTGTTTAAATGAGCTGATGGCGAAAGAAAACCGAGGTGCTCACCATGTGAGTTCCGTGCCTGTGCTGAACCGCCGGAAAGCTGACACGCTAGTAGACCCTATGAGAAATACTAAGTACAAAAAACACTGAAATAAGATAACGATGTGAACGAAGACACTTGAATCACAGGGACACGAGTACGGATAGCTACTCACGCACTAACCAGCAGGCTGGGTTGTATTTTGCTATGACTATGTATCATTGAAATGACGAAACAACGAACTCACGACCTAACACAAGAATTACGAGCTGGAGGAGCTTGGTTTACAAAACCATGTTTGTACGATCTGTACGATATCATTGTCAGATAATCAGAGCTAGCAATCACGATAATTTTTGAAGCTTGAACGTTTGAACTTCCACCCGAATAGCCAGTGGTCATATCACTGAATTAAATTGGGAATCATAATCAAATTGTAGGCTTCGAAGGCAGAGTCTGGGGAATGTACTCACAGTTGTCCAACAGCTTCCTATTGATGTGGTCAAACGAGTCCTTGTGACCCCACACAAGAGTGCAGGGACCTGACTTGTCGGACCCGGAGATTCAGGGTCGCCAAAACCTCCAGAACATAATCCTTTTGTGGACCTTAAAAACCTTCAAGATAGCGTACTCGTGAACTCTGGAAGAGAAATGCCTCACTGTGTCCGATAAAGTACGTGCAAATCTAATCCAAAGGGCCCCAAGAACAGCAACAATATGGTCGTCAAAGAGAGACCGCGGGGGAAGGAGAAATGGATGGGTGGTACTGCATGAACCAGGTTCTATCGTACTACATCCCACTGCATGATCTTTCCAGACACGCACCGGATGTGAATGAATTTCCTGGTGTGGCGCTCTGAGCCCAGTTCCACAGATACAAGATGGTAGTTTGTTTCTTTTAGTAAAATCACTAGTCAAAACTTCAGCGAGGAGTTCATGCACTGTTAACATCCTTAGCCTGTGCATGAAATCGAGGTTCGTTACGGACAATGGGTGGCTGAAGAACTCGGATTTTTTTAATTACATTCGTTAGGCCGTGCGTACCTCAAAATTATACATGATCGGAACACGCTAGGCAGGTGGTTTGGAGCCTGAGACCAGCGAGTAAAATAGCTGTATATCATTGAGATGAAGGTGCTACACACATCAGGATCAGGTTACATCATCCATAGGATAAACCTCCGCCAGCACAGCCAGAACCACCACAGCACGCGAACCTGCTGGGATCAAACCCCTTAGCTTATCAATGGCCCAAGATGGAGCTTTGGCTGTTGGATTGCCCCCTGACACCTCAAAGCAATCCAACACTAAGGTCATGGCTTGTGTAACCTCTTGAATGACCCGTGTTCTGGCCCCTGAGAAAGAAACTGTCGGTGCACGAGCTATGGGTAACGGGGCAAGAGGGTGGAATGAAACTTTCGTTGCACGTGCCTTTTTATGCGGCCGCGTCCTGACTATCAAGACGAGCCGTTTGCTTATTGATGCTAATCAACCTTACATTCACAATAGCTTCATTACGTCTGTCTGAGATATTGTACATTACCCCGACCGCCAGTGTGGCACGTACTCGTACACTCGCCTCTCACCATTGCATCGACACCGGATTATGAGGAAGTTGGCGTTATAGGTGCTGATGCCAGTAAAAGTTGCAACCCAAGACTCACCAACTAAAAAAAATAAACTGCCTGAATGCCTCAAAGCATTGAAATATGACACGCCTGTTATCCAAAGGTTTCATAGCATCGCTTTGTGGCAAGGGACTTGGGATTTCCGGGATGTGTCCCTGAACAACGGTAGGAAAAGTCGGATACTCCCCACTACGAACACATTCATCGAGCTCGGTGGTGACGGGAATCTTGACGAAAGTGGGCAACGTGCCCAACATAATGATGGCTAGTATGACCTGGGTGTGCGAATCAGCAAGCTAAAAGCTATGTCGAACACCGAATTTCGTGCCTTTTGTTCCACAGGATCAAGCCCTGACATCGCCCTAACGTCGTTATGCATTTGGAAAGCAGCTATCGCATGTGCAACTGGCCGAGGGAGGGGTTTAAGGGCACGTCTATTGTAGTACTTGTCCAGTTCCACCAGAAGTATGGTTTCCTCTTCGTTACAGTCTGTGATGCTAACGATCACCTCAGCATGTTTGGACGCGCCGCAGATTGAGAGCTGTGTTTGTGTCCGAAGTTGTACAAGCGCGAAGCTGCTGTGATATCGAACGGCCCGCAAGAGTTCGATCGCAAAGAGCGAGGCGGTTGATTGATTATGTTCATCTTTGGCGGACATCACGTAGAACATGTGGTCGAGAAGGCTGCGGTTGTTATCCTTGACTGCGTCATCATAGGAGTCAGCCATAACCACATCTTCGTCAATGGTGGATAAGGGGAGAGCTGGCATATTAAAAAAAGCGGTGGAAACTTGAAGCTGAAATTCGATGTGGTAGGCATCCAGGTCATATTGTGTCCATGCAGCAGCAGAATTTGCTGAACGAATGTGGTCTGCCCTTATACGTTGGTCGGCGTTGGAAAATGCACAGACGAGCTGAACGCGCCATTTGTTTCAGCTGACATAATTCCATATAAGAATCTCCTGTAGTAGGTAGACCTTTTAGAAGGAAGGCAGTTCGTCCTATATTGTATGCTCTTCGTATGCGCTTATCCTTCTTTACCCCGACGTACTCGGGGTGCATGGCGTGTGGCTCTGGCGGGGATGGTGCCCTTCGGAATGATAATGATATTGCTGTCAGAGAGTCTTTGAGAGTCTTGCGTGACATACTCACTATTTTATTTCCATCAGGGGAAGCATGGAAAACAATTGCAATAGAAAATTACTTACAGCATCTGCCTCTCCCAAATCCCCGCGTCTCCCGCAAGAAACTTTCGACCTTGTGTACCTTGGCCATTGCACCCTGACCATTCTTCCTTTGCTTCTACCTCCTCGCGCAGAGGCTCATCATATTGCGGATTCGCAGCGAGGTTGAGGAGAACTACTCTGTAGGATCGAAGATGCTGAGAAAGCGGTGGTCGAGGAGCGTGTGGGCATCATTGCCAGATGTTTAAATGAGCTGATGGCGAAAGAAAACCGAGGTTCTTGCCATGTGAGTTCCGTGCCTGCGCTGGACCGCCGGAAAGCTGACACGCTAGCAGATCCTATGAGAAATAAGTACGAAAAAACACTGAATTACGATGTTGATGTGAACGAAGACACTTGAAACGCAGGGGCGCGAGTATGGATAGCTACTCACGCACCAACTGGCAGCAGGCTGGGCTGTATTTCGCTATGACTGTGTATCATTAAAATGACGAACCGACGAACTCACGACCTAACATGGATTACGAGCTGGATCATGAGCTTGATTTACACTCGAGTGGTACCAGAGAAACTACAAAATCATGTTTATATGATCATATCATTGTCAGATAATTAATGATCAAACCTAGTCACTATAATTCTTGAACTTCACCTGAATTGATCAGGTCAAGATCAGGTATGTAGTCTGAGGCGACCTGGATTATATCGAGGTTGTTTATAGTCATAATCAATTTGTCTAAAGGCACAGAGTCTGTGGAATATACTCACAGTTGTCCAACAACTTCCTATTGATGTATTCAAAATGAGTCCTTGTGACCCCACACAAGAGTGGACCTGACTTGTCGGATCCGGAGTTACAGTACATTCAGGGTCGCCGAGACCTCCAGGACACAGTCCTTTTGTGGCCTCAAAAACCGTCAGGATAGCGTACTCGTGAACTCTGGAAGAGAAAAGCCTCACTGTGTCCAATAAACCAGTCTTTCGACCAGAAACAATCAACGCACGCGATCGCACTTAATCATCTTCGCCAAAGTACCGGGAGGGAGTGTACAAAACCGGCGAATACTCGCTCAATTCGCAGGCTAATTATGCTCAGGAAAACGGAATACCCTGAGTCCAGTCAAGGGTCATACTGAAGGGAAGTTGGAGGATCATCGTTCTCCCTCCTTGAGACCATTTCCCTGGTCTTTAAAAGGCGGGATGCAGCACGTTTTGTTGTCGCCGGGCATCTTCACCTTCTTAAAAAGAACAGCATGATTCTCAGTACAGGTCTGATCACTCTGGCATTGGTTGCTGCATCGGTGCGCATATTATACACTGGTCGATCATGATTTTTATCGATAATTCTTGCATAATCAGTTTGCAACCCCGTTATCCAGAGCTTCCACTGGATATGTGCAGGCGTCCGGGCAGGGTTTCACCCTTGACGGTGAAACATACACTGTCTTTGGGTGTGTGTTGTGGTCTTTAATCATATCATGTCGAAAAGTTGCTAAGAACGATCACGCAGTGGCAACTCGTACTGGGTTGGTCTTACTGAACTAAGCACCACTGATATGGACACCACCTTCGAAAATATTGCTGCTTATGGTGGTACCACCGTCAGAACCTGGTATGGTCGCTTCCTCATTGCTCTGAGTTTGAGCTGAGTTGCGCCTGTAGGGGCTTCAACGATGTCCTTACCCCCTACGGAGATTACTACCAGCTCTGGAATGGCAGCACTCCCACGATCAATTACGGGGCTACGGGGCTAGAAAACTTTGGTAGGCTCAACACTCACTACTCACGTCCGCTTTCGTTGATTTCGATCAGACAATGTCGTTGCGTCTGCCAAGGCCCACGGAATCCGCCTTATTGTTACCTTGTACGTGCTCATATTTGATTGTCCAGAATGCGAATACAAATATCTGTCTGAAGAACCAACAACTGGGATAACTACGGCGGAATGGACGTCTATGTAAACCAGATCATTGGTCAGGGACAGCCTCATGATTATTTCTACACTAACCCCGAGGTCATTGTGCGTATGATTCAATCATTACCTGGTTATGGTGTTCACACTGACATCGTTCTGCGCCTTCTAGGCTGCTTACCAAAACTATGTGAAAGCATTTGTGTCCAGATATGAGAATGAGCCCACTATCTTTGGGTGGGAACTCGGTTCGTTATCCCAATCAATATGGAAGCCACTCGAATTCATTTCTTCTGCTCAGCCAATGAACCCAGATGTACAGGTTCTACTGCGTAAGTGTATAACGGCAGATTTCATTCCCCTCCAAATCTAATTCGACTGCATGCAGGGCAACATCTGGTACCTGCACCACTGAGACGATCACAACATGGATCAAGACCATGTCTGCTTACATCAAGTCTGTTGATGCCAACCATCTCGTAGGCCTCGGTGATGAAGGGTGGTTCAACTATCCCAATTCAACAGATACTGCATACGAGTGAGTAATTGCGCCGATATTTAAGATATTCACTGAATCTTTATGATCCAGCGGTTCTCAAGGTATTGACTTCAATGCCAACCTTGCCATTGAGACTATCGACTTCGGCACTTTCCACGTAAGTACATTCCATTACCTTAGAAGATCTCCTCTTACCTAGACCCGACAACGATCTTTCAGTTGTATCCCGTGAGTAAAGGACATTGTCCCTTCTTCATTCAATCATGTTAACAGTTTCGGATTTAGTTCTCTTGGGGTGAAACTGCGAGGTACGATGATTCGCCTTTCGTCGCGTGACAATAACCTGAATGGAGATTGTTTGTTAGCCCAATTACTTGGGGTGCTGAATGGATCGAGAACCACCGGATTTCCCAAGCTACCTACAACAAACCCGTGTTGATGGAAGAATTCGGGGTGTTGACCACTCAAAACCAAACAGCGACTTATTTGGACTGGTACTCGACCGTCCTCGATTCTGGATTGAGCGGTGTGCTCATCTGGTCAGTCTTTTTGTTCATCTAATTTTGTATAACATGGTCTGAATGGTTCATTGTGCTCACAGGCAAGCTGGGTCGAATCTGACTTACGGACCAAGCCCCGACGACGGTTATGCGGTACAGTAGCGTCCTGCTGATGTCGTATTCGATGGCTGATATTTGCGCAATTACAGGTCTATCCCGACACTCCTATCTACTACATGCAAGAGGCGTTCGCACCGCTTGTCAAGGCCAGGAATGAGGCAACTGGGTTGTAATGAGTGGATTTTTTATGGATTCGGGATACGTCGATATCGCTCGGGTTTTTGTGAAGTAGGGAAATGTGGTAATCTATATCTAATTTTATCAGCAGTTCTTTCTGGCTGGGTCCCTCATCCGTTCGACGATGAGTTGATATTTATCCCGATGAGCACATGCTAGTGCTCTCCTCAATACCTGTCTCTGTTGAATATTTGAATGGTTGTCTCGCCGCACACGGTGTCTAAGCTGCGGCATATTGTACAATTTGTGGTGTTCTCTGGAGATTCTCATAGTGAATTTAAAAGACCACTGATAAATTACGGAGTTCAATCCGTGACAACTTTGAGTTTCAGCCTGGTCACATTTATTTTGACCGACCACTTGACCTGCTTCACGTTTTGCTTCCGTACCAACAGCATACATCCGCTGCCAACATCAGTCGGTCAAAGAGAACGCGTAATACTCGGCATATCCTTGAATCGAGATTTCATCTTCGTTAATTCTTTGGTTCACCAGTGATCATCTGATATCTCTTGGCCTTTTACTACTAGCTTTCCCTGATGTCCACAGCGAAAATGGATCGAATACTTATACTCCGAGTCACAAACAGCGCCTTTGGGACCTGAACCTGGCTTCAAGACTGGCTTCATCATACCTTCAAAGCGGACCGTCGGTCATTTACAGCATGGGCAATCTATGCGGACCTTGCGCTTGTGACCAACTTGATCCGCAGGAACGATGAGTTAATCCAGCTGGCCCGACTAGTCGGGGATGCTGGTCGTCGGTTACGGTTATTACTCGCGTATTTACCGATTCAGCTCCTGTTGCCAATGCGAGGTATACCCGACCATTGGTCCTGTCGTTTCATCATCCCATTGGTTCCAAGGACATTCAAATAGCATATGGTCCGAATCTTTTGCATCCTGCAATCACAAAAAGTCCAAATATTTTATTGGAACGACACACCTCAGCATGAAGCTTTCCAGTGGCTTGGTCGGATTAGCATTGGCGCTGGCTTCTTCAGCGCAGACTCCCGTCAGTGAATGGGGCCAGTGTGGAGGTATCGACTACACCGGATCCACAAGTAAGTGCCTCAATATCGATTCTATTATATTTCAGGGTATAAAATGTGCATTACTTCATAGCCTGTGCCGCCGGCCTTGCTTGCATCGAACTCAACTCATATTACTATCAATGCCAAGTCGCGACAGGCGCTACTTCTACTTCCGTTGCTTCGGCTTCGGCATCGACAGGCGGCGGTACATCCACTTCGACATCTGTAGCGCCTCCTGCTGCGACTGGATATGTCAAAACCTCTGGTCAAAAGTTTACTCTCAATGGAGCGACATACACTGTTGTCGGGTAAGATGAAATATCGAATGATGACACGCATCACCGTATTGAATATCTGTTGAATGTTCTCAAAGTGCGAACGCATATTGGGTAGGCTTGATGGGGTATAGCACCACGGACATGAATCAAGCATTCAAGGACATAGCTGCGACAGGTGCCACGACTGTCAGGACTTGGTGAGTTAATAGTCTGTGACTTGATTTTACTATGGTATTTATTGATGATCGCAGGGGTTTTAATGAAGTCACCAGCGCAAGCGGGGATTATTATCAGCTGTGGTCGAATGGAGTACCCACTGTCAACACAGGATCCACTGGGCTTGAAAATTTCGGTGGGTGGAACTTCTTTTCTAGGTATTTGGTGTCTGAACTTTGCACAGATAATGTTGTTGCGGCCGCCAAAGCCAATGGGCTTCGCTTGATCGTTACGCTGTACGCGAATTGTTGATTTTACATGACTCTTGACCTCAAAGAGTATCTGATTTTAGGACTAACAATTGGTCTGATTACGGCGGCATGGATGTATACGTGGACCAGCTCATTGGCTCAGGAGAAGCGCACGATCTCTTCTATACCAACTCTGCATGCATAGTAAGTAATGCAGTCACGGTGAGTGTGCCACTGAAAAAGTTTCGTCTTCCATAGAGTGCATACAAGAACTATATCAAAGCTTTTGTTGGCCGATATGTGAACGAACCTGGAATCTTAGGCTGGGAACTTGGTGAACAAAATGCCCAGACTTCTGATGTTCCACTTACGCTTCTTCAGCGAATGAACCCCGATGCAGTGGCAGCACTGGGTACGCTTCTCTTCGGATACCATGCGGCCGCCCTTCTTACTGATGTATTTATCAAGGACGACTTCTGGAACTTGCACGGTCTCGACCATCACCACTTGGGCCGAGACTATCTCGTCTTACATCAAGTCCATCGACTCAAATCACTTAGTGGGTATGGGCGACGAAGGCTGGTTTAACGACCCGAGCAGTACAGATTACCCTTATGAGTACGTCCATGCCGCAGCTTATCGCAAATATCTTTTATCTCTCTCTCTCTGACATACTTCTTAGGGGTCAGGAAGGGATCGATTTTGTAGCTAACTTGGCTATAAACACTCTAGACTTTGGAACCTTCCATGTGAATATCGTCATAGCGTTTTGTTCGAATATTTACTAACCTATCTCCCCCGACTACATAGCTATATCCTGTAAGTAACCCTGTTACGCGGACATGCTTCCACCCCTGGACATATTAACTCATCCGTGCTTCTCTTACATAGGAAAGCTGGGGCGAAACTTCGAACCCTACTACATGGGGCCAACAGTGGATCACCGACCATGCCACCGCGCAAGTCAACGCCAATAAACCCGTAATCATGGAGGAATTCGGTGTGACCGACACTCAATTGAGCACCTATACCGCTTGGTACTCGACTGTAGATAGCACTGGTTTGACTGGAGCGTTGATATGGTCAGTAGTCATGTTATCTGATTGTAGTCTTGGCCCGTAATTGTGAGGCGATTTAGGCAAGCCGGATCCACTCTTTCGTCGGGGGAGACGCCAAATGATGGCTATGCAGTACGTTTCAGGCTCGTTGATGGTTTCGATATTTTCTGATCGATCCGGCGTAATTCACAGATCTATCCTGGCTCGGATGTCTATACGTTAGACACCCAGCTTGCCGCAACTTTGAAAGCGAGAGGGTAGTCAACTCGAAGTCACAATCGCACATATGATTTTTTTTTGGAATAGGAGATAATTTTATATCATTCATCCTCGGAATCAATGACAATCTCATAGCTCCGAACGTTGCTCCAGAGAACCCAGTACGGAGTGCTCAGATGACCGCAAATTATCCACTCACGGCGACTTCAACATTGTACTTTAAAGTTTTGAGGTTGCTTCGTTTTGTCCCCCTTTTGTAAGCACAATTTTGTGGAATCAGCTTCTAGCATATCAACGCCCATATAGCTCCCTTGAAGCAGAGAATGCGACGCTAACAGCGCAACACTGACATTGACATGGACAGCTTGGGAATGTGCTATTATGGGTCGCGGCCCCTCCGCGGAGTTGGAGAAATCCAGTTACTGCTCCGACCAACCGTCGTTCGCAGAGCTGGTGAATCGACATCGCAAGTCGGCTCAAGCGATAGTACGAGTTGTGTGGAGCATGTACCGGGCACCTCGGGGTTAAAGCCATCTAGGTGTGAGCGTGAAAAACGAGATTTAACGTTAGCCTGAGGTTAGTTCTACATAGCTCATCGGCAGCCTGCCAGATACAAATGCTCTTCTCGATGGACAACAGCGTCGCGTGTCGATGTTATGCTATTTACCGACGGGGTCGCATATCGAGTGTGATAATTATTATCTGCGGGAACGTGTGTCGGTCCGGGTGATAGATATCGCGACACCTCACCTATTTGCGGAACTATCGTCGATTTGGGCACGCGTCATACCTCCGACTCGGAGCTCGTGATGTCTAAGCGTATGTCGAATGCCAGACTGGCAAAGGTTGACCCGGCTAGTATTTGATACGGTCTAGGTGATAGAACTTGAAAGTCATGATAAAACGTGGAGAAATTTTTGTTCAACAAAGAAGTCGTGTCCGACGTTCACGGTCGATTGGTTGTAATTGTCGAGAGAGGGTGTGCGCGCTGTTTAAATGCTGAGCATACGTGAAATAATGAATAGCCTGAGTGAAGTAGGCTTTGGGCCGCTGTATCACAGACAGGGGGGAAAGGTCAGTCACCTCAAATGGCAGTCAATACAGAGTCATTTCCGTGTATAATGGACATTCTTATGCGGTTAAGTACTATCAATCTGACATACCCATCAATCGTTGTGTGCTGATCGCGAGTTTACTGAGGAGTTGAAACAATGGCGTGATGAACGATCCCTTTCAAATTTAATATGCCGCGAAGGTACTGTGCCAATCCACGTGGAATATTGCTATATATGGAGATGTGGCGCGGAACCGGAATCCATTATCCAAGTTGGATGGTTCGGAACACACAAGTGACACACGTCGTCAATAACGCAAATAATATACAACGCATTCGGTGATGAGCCATCGAGAACTCTCGTACATGATCACACGGGACGTCAATTTGTCGCTATATGTCGCTTGGTTTGTCTGCAAGGCAACAACAGGGAAGGAGAGCAAAAACAAGGTCTCCGTGGTGAGCAGTTACGTCTGTTCTCGTCGCGCAATTCTAATGTATATGTGGTGTTGGGACAGACGAGGCAACGGGCTGAGCTAGGAGCCTATCTGCATCAACGGGTATCTATATATACACAACGTTGCAATATTCATCATACCTTGATTCTGGATCAGCGGCACCAAGTTCCCGGAACGGGTATTCCACATCTATCTTGGTCTTGATGTGCGCTGAGACTATGCTCTGGCAGCAAAGCCAGTGGAACGAGATGCCGTGAGATACACAGTCCCTCGTGTAGTGGAGCCGTCGCCCGCTGTCACGACAAACAAGGAAATATTGGCAACAAATACATGAATGCAGACATTGCAAGAAAATGTCCAACGGGCCGCAGGTGCAGCTGTGGATCCAGCTATGTTTTTCAGGCGACGCGGTTCGTTTTTCTATAATCTCCGCTCATTGAAGGCACCCCGCGGCCAGGAACAGATCCTCAAGATGATGACTCGGATTCGTAATTGCTAGTGCACATCGATCCACGGAGGTAAGGACATAGTAGGTAAGCTTCCGTGAGCGAGGTACGTGTTGGGAAGCAAATGGCGTAGTTCACATAGGAACTGAGCTGTCAAAAGCATGGGGGAGGAATAAGTGAGATGATGACTGATTGCAGGGAACTTCCTGACCCAAAATGGGCAGCATGATTGGAGCCGAAGGTGTCCCTAATTAAAAGTTTCTCGATATGCAGCTTCTTGTTACTCGCATGGCGCATGGACACAGTCGAGAAAAGCTAAAACGGCAGCCGCACGCAGGGCACAGGCCACAGCCCAGCGTTGGATCTGCGCGCAACAAATTGTCAAGCAACAGATCCTTCTCTTTAAAAGGATCATTCTTTGCAGCTCAAATCCTGAGCGTTTCTGATTGATTGTCTGTCACCTCCGTCTTCTTTCGCCGAATCATATCCCGGTCATTTTGCATTCACTTTCTCCGCGGTCACTTATCTTTTCCTGTGGTTGTTTCCTGTGGTCCATCACAATTATCCCACTGCCTTGCTTGCTGTGCTTGCTTGCGCTCCAGAACCAGTCTCTCCTTCCGCGCCTTTTCTGATCTTTGTGCAATTCCCGTGTTATTTGATTCCAACACCGACTCGGGGCATACGATTTCCCTTCTTTGCGAATATTGTCAACGGCTTGTGGTGGCTCCACGAGATCTGCTCCTGCTAACGCTTCTCTATACGTCAACGTGTTTCGCCGGATTAATCCTGCATCCCGCATTCTTTTGGTATCGACTTCTTCCAAGTTTCTTTCTTATAAACGCCTCTTCGTCCACGCAACCACCTTTCCGAGTCTTTCCCCCCATTCTATCATGGCCCATTTCGACGCCCCCAGCAAACATCTTTCCGCGAGACCTCTTCGCTTGCAACCTTCTCCGTCCCTTCCAAATTTACGGTGAGTCCATAAGTTCATCCGTGTCGGGTGATGCTCAGTCGCATATATGCGCACATGTATTGCAGATCAGCTCCCCGCGACAGACGGCCGCGCCAGATGCCCCATCCGAGCCCTCGTAAATCGAGCTTCCAGTTGCCAGTTTCTCCCACCGAGGAACGTGTTCTGAACCATTCCACCAAGGAGGGTGAGGACCTGAATGACCGTGGACACCAACCTCGTGGGAATCACCACTATCTCACCCCGCCTCTTACTCCGTCTTCATCACTCAAGAGCGATAGTTCTGGACCGGAGTGTCCCGAGCTATGTCACGAGAACAAGCCAGTTCCATGCGTCGACCTCGACCTCGATGACGCCACACCAAATCGATTTCTAATTGTGCGTACTGAAAATCTCTTGATACTTGCTTAGCTTATTGAGGCGCGTAGATTAAAAATATACCGATTGATTTGCTAGGGGATAACATACGCTATTTTGTCAACTCTCTGGCGACACCTTCATCCGAGTGCAGCGCCTATGAGTCCACCCTTGGCTCAGATAACCTGACCCCCAATCTTTCAATCCAGACGATATACCACCGATCGACCGATAAACGTACCATTGTCGTCGCATTTTATGATATCCGTGATGCAGATCGAGTGAAACATCTTGTCGATACTAGGAACGCAGGAAAGATGATGGAGGATAAAGCCAAGGGTAAACAAAGGGCGATGAATGGCTCCGATGTTTCCGGACGCTGGGAGGAGACTCTTACGTGCGCATATATAGCCCCGAAACGGTTACTCGAGGCAAGGTTTTCCTCTCGTATAATTAACAAAGCTAATTTCTGATGTGCAGCTGGTTGGACAGTCTGCATCTAGCTTGATGACCGAGACAGAGGGGCGATTTTGTGTTTCCGTTGACCATGCTGCTTTCGCGAACCAAGATTACTCGTCCAATGTCAATAGGAGCCGGACTCGCTTCTCTGTTCCCGTGAAGATGAAGAGTATTTTGATGAAGCACGGCGATTTCAAACCTATTCAATTGCTGGAAGACAGCGCATACAAGCAGGTAGGTTCAAGATACCCATTTTTAGCCTATATGTGCGCCCCAAATTTGGATCGCATGCTTGCTCGGTACGGCGTCTACCTCTCGGCAACTGCTTTTGGTGCTCCTATATTCCTTTTCCATGAACAATCTTTTTGATCCCCATTGTGTGGCACCATCGGATTGATGATCCTTTTCTTTTTAGCTGTACTTTGTCGAATATTATGACGTGCGCGATGCACAGTCTGCATGGAAGGAGCTCGACAAGCTTGTGATAGGCAGCATCACTCTCAAGCTGATCAACGCAACTAGCTGCTTACGCGACAAAAGATCTCGGCCGCCACATAACGAATTCCAGAAGGATGGGGTGGTCGCTGACCCAGAAGTAGAAGTCGGGGGCGGGTTTGCTCCGGAACCGAAGACCCCCACCGCTACTACGTATTTACCACAATCTCGTATGCATGGCGTTCGTACTCCTGTCCTGGATGAGGACAGTGCGGCGCAGAGCTGGGAAGGAACTAACCCAACAAGGATGGACAATGCATCCCAGTCTGCGAACCGCTCGGTGCAAGACTCGGATCGACAAGAAACCGAGTTCGTCTATCCCATCAACAGCTGCGGCCCTTCGCCTGATGCCGATCCAAGTTTCAGTCCCATGTCACGGTCTACTAACATCACAACAACCGACAAGTACGGCAGACGCGGTTCCAATCATGTGCTTTTTGATGCAACGAAAAGGTATACAAGCCGATCGCAAAACACAGGAGACGCCCCCCAACGCAATTTCTATTCCTCTGATATGGAAAACTCATATGCAACTATCGAGGAGGTAATTGATGTCACTGCCACTCCTGTGGAAACGCCATCCGATTCCTACGGGAATTCACAGATCTATCACACAGGAGAACTTTACCGTGGGGCGGATTCCTTCCCTCACGGTCCGTCTCCCGTCCAGGCGCCTTGGTTTTCGTCCCCGCATGTTTCTCCAGAGAATGCCATGACTGCCCAATATCCCATGTCCTCGCCGTCTCCGTTTACGACTCCCTACTGGGAACCAGTCACAGTCCCAGCACCCTGGCATCCGCTCACTCCGGGCCATGCCCTCCATGACCAGTGGTCACCATATCCGGCGCCGGCATACTATTATCCTGGAGCTACGTCACCACCTATGGGTGAATATAGCTATCGTTATTTTCCGGAGTCTTCCGTTTCTGCATTTTCATCGCCCCCCGCTCCTTATCCACCTCACTATCCGCATGCTTATCCTCAGCCATATCCGTCAACCCATCAACGTCCCATCGCGGAACACAATCAGCTTGATATCAAGAAGATCGAGATCGGGCAAGACACACGGACGACAGTCATGGTCAAGAATATCCCGAATAAGATGACGGACAGAGAGTTAATCTCGTACATTAACAAGGTGTGTCCGCGGAGAATCGATTTCTTGTATTTGCGGATGGATTTCCAAAATGGTACGGAGTGTGTTCACATGCTTCACATGAATTCGTGTTTATTGTCAACTTCGCAGGCTGCAATGTTGGCTATGCGTTTGTCAATTTCATTAGCGTGGAGGATCTGTTACACTTTGCCAAACAGAGGCTGAATCAGAAATGGTGAGATTAGTTCTATTGATGTGATGTTAACAGTGCTGATCGCCGCCTTCAGGAACATCTACTCGAGTGAGAAAGTCCTGCAAATGAGTTATGCGAATTACCAGTGTGTATTTGTGCCATGCTTCTCGTCTACAATCACTTACATATTTATGGCATGGCAGGGGAAAAGAAGCTTTAGTGGAGAAATTCAAGAACTCGTGCATAATGGACGAACGCGAAGAGTGGCGACCTAAAATATTCTATTCCGAGCCGGGCCCCCTTCAAGGCAAACCAGAACCATTTCCCCAGCCAACGCATATGAGACGGAAGGAGCGTAGTTCTTATAACAGAGGCGCGTTGTTTGTGCCGGGTATCAATAGCACCGCTGGGCATCACAAGACCTACCTCAACGCTGACCCGCCCCACCAACGTAACCATCCGCGTCCTCAAGGATTTACCGATGACCGACATCGCCGGCGCGGCGGCCACGGGCAATTTGGTGTGGATAATGATTATGCCACTGTGGAACATACCGTTTCTTAATGACAGTGACGCGAGGAGCGGCGATCGTGTTCTTTAGATTTTTTTCATCGTGAGGGTTTTACGGACCTCTATTCCTATAGTGCTGTCGGTTATCGATGTTGCTGTCAATCCGCTGTCCTGATTTCATGTCCAGTGCTAGCTCGATCCCACGTCTATGTTGTATACTTACCTTATATCTTATATCTTAAAGCTAACTGTACAACCTCGCCGCGTGTTTGTTATCACTCTGCATCATGTAGTTGTTACCAATTCATTATATTTGCTATTTGCTATCTCGTGGCTTTGCAATTGTGCCGTGATCGGGGAGGTCCATCTCGGGAGACTGAAAAAAGTAATTTGAGCGGTTGATTTTCATTTTGATTGACTTGCTTCGAAGTACGATCCTATTTCGCGGAGAGATCGCGCACCTTGAAAGCGTCGCTTGTGCACCGCAGGTCGAAATTGTCGGAGATAACATCGCATCGACTCCGCTGCAATTTGTCCAGCTTGGCGCCTCCGGGGTAGTATATGTTAGTTGTATGATGCAATGTCTTCCACCGTTAACGCTGTGTTCGTCAGCGATGAGTTGACATAGTATCAAACAAATGATTCTTACTAGTCACTATCTGCAAATCATGAAGATGGAGACCTTGTGGACGCAGGTTCGAGCGAGCGGAATCAAGAAGCCTCGTGGATGAACTAATCGATTGTCATGGAGGCTGATGGATTGTAATAGGACAATACCTCATGCAGAAGGCGTGATAAATTGAGGTTGTTCGCTCAACGCGGCATGGCTCGTCGAGCCCAAGAGTAATTATAATGACTATTGGACTAGAATCAATAAAATTGAGGGGCCCGGGGAAATAATACGAACCATTAGTATTATCATTGGTAGGATGTTTGTTTGGTCTGAATATCATAGTAAGTTTTGTCAGAACAACAACGTTGATTTGGTGGACAAGATCGATTAGTAGCACCACCAAGGAGGAGCGAATGGCCACCCGATTACCGACCATCACGTGTACATGAATCCAAAAAAGGCAACATCAGTATGGTTTCCGCACCCATCATCGCACAGTCATTGCTGCTGTTCTTCTCCGGCCCCGATTCAATTCACCACGAATTTGGAACAAGAAGTTGAGATTTCAAGCTTCAAGACTTGTATCATTTTGAAGAAGCATTACAGCCGATGGACTCTAATTCTGCACCAAAGACTGACGAGGAAAGGGCTCGTCACCTGAGAAGAGTTGTCCTGAAGGATCTCAACTCAAGGCCAGATACTCAAGGTCAGGAAAATCTGATTTTCCCCATCCAAAGTTATCTTACGAATCTTGTCGACGGTTAGAATCATCCAAACTTGACTCATCGCTGAAAAGGCACACCGCACTGATCAAGAGAATGCGTCAATCTCTCGGAGCGGACAACCGCGATCAAATTCTTAAGGACATAGATTCACTGTCTCTAGAGAAGTATGTGGACGAGATTGCCAATGCCTCACTTGAAGGTATCTCCCGATGCAAGTCAGAGAAAGACGTATGGAGTGCGGCAGAAGTGCGTACAACTGCCGCGGTGGCGTTTACTGAGTATAATCTTACCGATTGCAGGTTATATGCGCTCTTCATCGACGATTCCCAACTACATTTACGCATGTTCTACTTTCTTTCCTGTCAGCTGCACTGGCTGCCCCAAGTCGGGCAGCCTTATCTGCACTGCCTGCAGACCAGCGCGAGAAGGAGGACTCTACCAGAGTCTCTCGTCAACGACCTATTTTACGTGTATGCTCCGAGTTGGCTCTCGTTGGAATCATACGCGACGCACCAAACCGAAGTGGAGGCGAATGGGTGATGAAGACTCTCAAAGATTTGGTAATCAAACCTAGATATATGCACCTTTACATGCTGATTATATTTTGCACAGCTATCGAATGACCCTTCTCTTTCGTCTCTTCCTTTATTATCCACTTTTCTTAAATCATATTCTCGACCTTATCTCGGTCTGACTGCCCCTCAGACGAAACAAGTATCGGCTCAAGCCGAAGTGGGGACTCTATCTGCACACGCTGCTAGTGATACACAAGGCGCTTTTCCTCCCATTTTCAACGAAGACGAAGAGCTAGTTGAGCAAGATATACGCGACCGATTCAAGCGAATGTGCGAAGGCTACTTCGAAAACGTTTCTAAGAAATTGGGGATTGAGCATCAGCGCTTACAAGTGCAGGATCGTAGAAATCACGAGGCATATATCCGCTCAGGAGAAATATTTGAGGACAGACAACAGGCCTACGAGAGGATGACCAAAGGTTACGAGAAATTGCTCGCGAACTGTCAAACGTGCGTTATCATATCGATTGAGGTGTCTCCTCGTGCTTACCTTCGAGGACAGCCTATCCGAGCTGCTCTACCTGCCCATGCCATCTCTGCCAACGGTATCCCAGAAGTCAGACTCTATCCAAATTGGAACCAATCTAGGAGGTGGAACAGGGGAAGATACAGACGAATCTATGCTGATCTCTGGAGGTAAATGGGAAGATGAAGAGGAACGTAGATTCTTTGAGGAGATCCAGGATTTAAAGGATTTTGTTCCAAAGAGCGTTCTTGGTATTGAAGGCGAAGAGAGAGAAGAAAAGGAAGACAGCGCAGAACGTCAGAAAGCTGAGAGGGAGAAGGCCGAAGAACAAGCGAAAAAGCTTGAAGAAGAGTTAGCAGGTCTGAAACTCAACGACGAAAAGCCCGCGAATGGTAACGCTCATCCCGTGGACGAGTCCCCAACCAATGGCCAAGACGAAGAAGGGTACGCTTTTTGATTGACGCTCATATACCCACCATCTGAGGTGCTTTGAAAGGACTACGACACCTGTACCAACATCTCCCAAGGCTATAAGTCCGCCTTTGTCTCCGCAAATGGCACCACAGGGGCCTTCTCAGCTTCTCACTGCCCTTCTAGCCCGGCTTCCAGATGCCACAAATCGAGCTATGATCGATCAGGCTGCCATCGATTTCGCTTTTCTTAATTCCAAGGCCGCTAGGAAAAGATTGATCAAGGTTAGCAGTTTGTCCTCGGGCAAGTCGTTTTAGTGACTCACCATTCGAAAAGTTTTTGTCCACCGTGCCAAAAGGTCGCAGCGATTTACTCCCTCACTATTCTAGGTTCGTCGCAACGCTGAATAAGTATCTCCCTGACATTGGGACGGAACTCGTGGCTTTGGTGTGTTCTTAGTCGTTTGGCTCTCTGCTTTGTTTTACCATATAATATCTTATCAGTTGGACGAAGAATTTCACTATCTACAGCGCAAGAAGAACGTAGTAAAAGAACTTGCAGAAGTTCGAATGAAGGCATGTGCCTTCATTTCTTCAATCTTATTGTGCTTACTTTATATGTTTCTAGAATATCACGTACCTGTCCAGTCTCACCAAGTTCCGCGTGGTGCCGTCCATCCTTATCCTTCACATGTTTAAGGTCTGCTTGGACGACTTCTCTGGAACAAATGTCGAGAATATTGCATTACTCCTCGAAGGCTGTGGGCGCTTTTTGTTGAGGAGTGATGAAACTCGGGAAAGATTTGGAACTATGGTTTGTCAACACACTGGAAACTGAACTGCTGGCTGATAGTGTCTTAGTTAGAACTTATGAGGCGCAAACAGAGTATGCAGCATTTTGATCAAAGACAAATTCTCCTTCTGGAAAACGCCTATTATCAGGTTGGTCGGTCATTTCTTTACTATGTATTATACTCATGTGTTATTTGTAGTGTAACCCTCCGGAAAGAGCTCCCAGACAAGAAAAAGAACGAACTCCTCTGGAACTTTTCATTCGACATTTGATTTATGATGTTCTCGCCAAGAAAACCATCGATAAGGTGTTGAAGCTGATCCGCAAACTTGACTGGGAAGATCATGCCGTTCAGCGCACTCTCCACAAAGTGTTCACCAAACCTTGGAAGATCAAATACAGCAATGTCAGCCTGTTAGCAATGCTGACATATGACCTACAGAGATATCATCCGGCCTTCGCGATTTCTGTTGTGGACCAGGTTCTGGAAGATGTCAGACGGGGCTTGGAGCAGAACGTCTACAGCACCAACCAGCGACGCGTAGCTACCATGAAATATCTAGGGGAACTGTATATATACCGCCTTGTTGGATCTGGTTTGGTCTTTGATACCCTATGGTCTCTAGTCACCTTCGGTCATCGTGAGTCCGTTTCGATTCATTGACTAAAGCTTATACTGACTCCTCACAACAGCTGACGGCCATCCAGTACCCCACCAGGCGTGCCCTCTCGACATGCCCGATGACTTTTTCCGTGTTCGCCTTGTTTGTGTAATGCTTGACACTGTTGGCATGTGTTTCGATCGCGGCACTCAGAAAAAGAAACTAGATAGCTTCTTAACGTTTTTCCAGGTAACGTACACATGCGCATACCAAGTTCACTAATATTGACTGTCCGCAGTATTATGTCCTATGCAAAGAAGACCTCCCTATGGATGTCGACTTCCTGCTATCGGATTCATTGGAGGTATATCTGATGCTTTTTCGCGATCCTCGATGATATTGAACGTTGAACGTAGGCACTGCGGCCGAAGCTCACTATCTTTAAAACTTTGGACGAGGCCGCGACAGCTGTCGATGAGATGTTCACTGCAGCTATGCAAAATGCTGGCCGTAAGGGTTTTTGAATCTGTCACTGTCATTCTCTGAGACCATTCTGCAACAGTTGCACCGGGCGAAGACAGCGGTGACGACAGTGGTGACGAGGGTGAAAGGCCCAAAGCAGAAGACGACGAAGATGGTGAGGACACCACAGGGCAAGAATCATCGGTAAGTAGGATTAGACTCTCCAAAACTTCACTTAAGACCGCCGTGTACAAAGGGTGAAGAACGTGCTCCATCGCCGGATCCAATTGTGGTATTATCTGCCCAAGAACACCTCGGTCCGTCTGAAGAAGCCGACGCTGAATTCGCCAAGGAACTGGCTAAAATCATGACCGATTCGTCTGCCGAGTCAAGAAAGCTTGACAAGAAAACTGCGTGGTGGGATCAAGCTGTTTTGGCCCCTGGAGTCCGTAGGAAGCGTGCGGAGGACCATGAGGCCGACGCTGACGTCGAGGGTGACCCGATAGAAGGCAACGCTGTGATGAACTTCACTGTAATCACGAAACGGGGGAATAGGCAACAGGTATACAGCCATTATGTCTTCATGTCTGCAATTCTCATCTTAGAGTACAGGCTCGCCACCTTCCCGTTCCCGCTGAATCCGCGCTCGCTATCCACACTCGATCGGCTCAACTCCAAGATAAAGTTGAACAGCAACAACTGAAACGCCTGGTACTTAATTACGAGCAGCGCGAAGAAGCTGAGGAACTCAGAAGTGAGGATCATGAGCTTCCACGTCCAATTCACTGCAAGCTTACCGTGGTTATAGATCTGGAAGCTCGAAACAGAGCAGGAGCAATCAAGATTCGTTATGTCGGTTGACCCTCGTGTTCGCTCTCTAAGCAACATACTCGACATACTAGACATACTAGCTCATGGCACTGATTGCTGCCGTCCTGCTCCATGATGTTCCGAACGGGATACGCGTCTGCTTCCCCATAGCTGGGGGCAGCTTCAACACGGGAATCAAAGCACCTTTTGCTCGGGATGGGTTCCAGAATAGATCCATCCACAACAGCGATCCTACGCGTTCCTACGATCTTACCTCATCGAAGTGTAGATTGGTTTGCATGATTTGTTGGCTTTCTTGCTGTAAAATGTCGTGCATATGATACCAGCGATGCAATGTGATTTGATTTCCAAATAAAACCTGCCCAACGTCATAAGGTAGGCCTCAAGAGCTCAATTATCTATGCAAGGTTTGTTCAGGTTTGTTTACTAATTTATAAGAAGTTGTGCTTCGATGTCGTAAGTACTGTCAGTGCAAGCGAATTCATGACCTCGAAAAACGACCAATCTTACATACCAATCCTACTTACAACATTGTGACTTTATAATCGGTAAGCCTCAACTTCTCCGTCTAAGTTTCTCCGTCTAAGCCATACATTCATCATACCCCGAATCCAGTGCTCAGGTTATACATAAACAATCATGCGAACATTCAAGCTAGTGGACTATCAAACAGATCAAGAGGTTACCCCACTTATTGTTCCAGAAGCCGTGGCAAGAGCTCAAGAACATATCGATCAAAAGATTGTAGTACTCAAAAAACAATTAGTCGAACTTCGCTCTCAACGCAACGCAATCACCTGCATTTCTTCTTTGCCACCTGAGCTTCTTGCAAAGGTCTTCATGGATTATGCTTGTCAGGCATACGAGAATCGCAGCAGATATTCTCGTTCCAGGTCATTGATGTGGATTGGAGTCACACACGTCTGTCGCCACTGGCGGCAGGTTGCTCTCGCCTTTCCCGCTCTTTGGACGCTTCTCGTCTTGGAAAACTCGTCTTGGACTGAGCAACTATTGATTAGATCGAAGATGGCGCCATTGGTCATTGATGCGGACTTGAGCTTCTTTCCTCAAAAGTTAAGGGATACTGCTAGGAAGGCACTCAAGCATATTTCACGTGTCCGAGAACTTAGACTTGTTGTACCAGAAGAAGCGACGGGCAACTTAATGGCAGGACAATGAGCCACGCGTCCTCAGGTTCCACTTGGGGAAGGACTCGGATCACACGGTCTACGAAGCAGAGCTTGTCGGTCTCATACTCGCGGCACATTTACTCTACACGGAAAGGGGCCTTTCGTTCCCAACCTCCATCTTTATAGACAACCAAGCAGCGATTCAATCCGGTGAGCATATGTATATGAATGCAGGTAAACATCTACGCGATTACTTTCATGCGCAGATGGAACTACTACAGAAGAGACATGGCCCGGACATGAACATAACACTACGCTGGATATCCGGACACAGTGGGGTAGCAGGAAATGAACTGGCGGACGAGCAAGCAAAACTAGCGGCGACGGCACCTGGCGCAAGTAGTCCCACTCGCGAGCTCCCGTTATACCTAAGAGCGGGCCTGGCTAGTAACCTCGCTGCGCTCAAACAGCACCACAAGGAGACGATGAAGGAGAAGTGGACTGAACTTTGGAAGTACTCCCCGCGATATGCGCGAATCAACGGAATAGATCCCAAACTCCCATCCCCATCCTTTCTCAAAATCGCATCACCACTCCCTAGACGTCTTTCCAGTCTCTTGATCCAGTTCCGCACTGGACACCTCCCGCTCAACAAACACCTGCACCGTATAAAAGCAGTTGACTCACCGCATTGCCCGATCTGCCCGGATGTAGAAGAGACGCTACACCACTTCCTCTTCGACTGCCCACAGTATGCGCGAGAAAGATTCCGCTTATCGAACAAACTGCGACGAACATCGCTGTCGATATCACACCTACTGTCCACAAAGGATGCATTAGCCGCCCTTGTAGAATACATCAATGCAACAGGGCGATTCAAGCCTACCTTCGGTGAGATGTCATATGTTACTCGAAAGGATGGATAATCACAAAAGAACAGTTCAGAACGCTCGCTCAACATCACACAATATACCCCGTAAACCCACCTCTGGAATGAGTAGGTCCGACGAGGCTAGATCTCGGAATCGGACTGGGGGTTGGCGGTCTGGATGGACAAGGTTAAGGTCAATATGCGTCTCAACATCACTGCATATCCATCAGGGATTGGGTTTGTCCGTTGTCAGCAATTATATGACTTTGTAGCTGCATTTTTCCGAAATTACGAGAGCGTTATATAACCTTGCAATGGCTTATAACGCAATACAGCGCAATACAACGGTGAGACCCAATCCCTGATGTCCCGGCATCTCTCGCGCACACTCGTCTCCCTCAAGTGCCATCGATCCGACCCTTCACTTTCTCATCTTGACTCCACCCTTTTCTCACTTCGTACAGTCGCGCTTCGCGACGGGTACTTGTCAAGTCTTAAAGAACGCATTGTCATTTCTCATACAAACGTCTGATACTGATCAGCCACCTCAACCTTCGATGTCCTAGGCGTCTAAAACGGCCGGCAGGAACGGACGGACTGACGGGACTACAGTCTTTCGCCAGTGCATTCGTACGGACAGAGGCTAAGGCAGATCTGGAGCGCAGGGCTCCTTTTCGTAGGCTAGAGTAGTAGTGTCTTACATAGGGTTGTATGTAGCCCCAACAAGACATGAATGGATTCAAAAAAAAAAAAAAAAAAAAACTTAATGGCACTCCTAATCAATCCCGCACCCCTTCTAGATTCACTTGCCTTAGCGAATACTTGGGATGGCCTCGATTCATATCCACTTATGCCTACCATTCCGACGGATCTTTTCAGTGGACACACTCCCCGTCTCCGCAAAGTAACATTAGAGAGATGTCAAATCACGTGGCCCTCGTCCCTCCTTGTGAATCTCACCCACCTCGATATTCGTCATCTCGTTTCACAGTTTCGACCCTCGTTATCACAGCTTGTGTCATGTTTAAATCGGATGCCAGTTTTGCGTAGATGCAAATTGGAGGATGCTCTTCCCCTTCTTCAAGAAAATGTTATGTCCGGGCCAACCGTGCCGGTTGAAGAACGAGTATCTCTTCTTGCACTGGAATTTCTATATCTTGGCGGAACCCTTTTGGAATGTGCCCAAACCCTTGCCCATCTGCATTATCCTAAAAATGTCATTCTCAAACTCAGCTGTTTCGCCACTCGCGCCGATGGACTGGACTTCTCCCCTCTGTTCCCATTCATCTCCCATCTTGGACGTAATGATATTGATCACTCTTCACCTTCACGGGTGACATTCCGATCGATGTTTATTTACCCTCGACTGTTCCGATCAGGTGGTTCATATGGAGCAGTTATTTGGTTTAACGCCTTGGAGCAACGACCGAGTTCCACTGCTTCAGCCGTCATGATTCCGTTCGAGGATTGTGGTGGCGATGATTGCAATTTTGGGTTGAATGTCTCATGGCGCACACCTTCTTCCACGGGTCCAATTTCAAGCATATGCGGCGTCCTATCACTGTCGAATATTTGCAACCTTGTCATCAGCGGTCATCCAGATCTTTCTGAGGCGTTCTGGCTCCAAACCTTTCACAATGCCCAGAATCTCAAGAAAATTACTCTCCGCGAGTCCTCAATCCAGGGTTTCGTGAAAGCGCTTGCTAGAGATGCTCCAGATGGATACCAGCCCGGTGGCAATACCATTTTCCTTCCTTCCCTAAACTCGATTGCCCTCGAATTTGTTAAGTTCGATGAAACACAGGATACCGATGGGTCCATAACTCCCGTGGACTTGCGCGACGCGCTCATAGTACGTGCAAATCAAGGTGTGGGTATCGAAACATTGGCTATCGAGAGTTGTTATCACCTCTTCCACGATGATGCTTGCCTTCTGGAAGAAGTCGTAGTTGATTTTGTTTGGGATCTCGTCGAACATTATGACACCGAGTCCGACGAAGACGATGATGAAGATTTAGACTCGGATGAAGACTCGGATGAAGATTCAGATGAAGACGGAGATGACGATGAAGATGACTATTATGATGATCACTTGCATGTAAGCTGGTGAGGTTATTCAATACATATCTCGATCTTGAGTTTTGTCTACATCACCGATTGTGGCATTTGTTCACTGTGATTTGATACATATCTTCCACTAAAAAATTAGATGATCCATAATAAATATAATACATACTAGTCAATACAACCACCCCTTTTCATGATGACTGACCCTCGTACTCAACTCGTACTAGCCATCTGCTGCATTAGCCGGTTTGTTTGTTAACGTTACTTTGTTTATTTGTGTCGCTTCAATGTTCAATGTCGTAGGTACCCATAGTACTCATGCGAATTCATGACCTCGAAAAACGCCAATCCTATAACACCTTGTGACTTTATAATTCGCAAGTCTTATTTTCACCTTTTTTAAGTGATAAATTCATCATGCGAGTCCAGGCTGCCAGTTCTATTCCATTCACGCTAATGGCCTCTCAAGCGATCCAAGAAGTTACCCCACTCGTTGTTTCGGAAGCTGTGGCGAGAGCTCAAGAACAGATCGACAAAAAGATTACATCACTCAGTAAACAATTGCTCGAACTTCGCTCTCAACGTAATGCAATCACCCACATTTCTTTTTTGCCACCTGAGCTTCTTGCAAAAGTCTTCGTGGATTATGCTTATATGGCATACAAGGAAAATCGCGGCAAAAGTTCTCGTTCCAGGTCATTGATGTGGATAAGAGTCACACACGTCTGTCGCCACTGGCGGCAGGTTGCTCTTGCCTTTCCCGCTCTTTGGACGCTTCTCGTCTTGGAAAATTCTTCTTGGACTGAGCAGATGTTGATAAGATCGAAGATGGCGCCATTGGTCATCGATGTGGACTTGAACCACTTTCCAAAATCAGGGGATACTGCTGGCAAGGCACTCAAACATATTTCGCGTGTCCGAGAATTTAGACTTGCCGCACCACACAGAGCAATGGGCGAAACCATGGCCCTTCTTATCAATCCAGCACCTCTTCTAGAATCTCTCACCTTATCGGACAATTTGGAGGGTTTCCTTTCGTATTTATCGGCCCACGTTCTGGGGAGCGTCGCTCCGTATACCGCTACCCGCATTCCGGCGGATCTTTTCGGTGGATACACTCCTAGTCTCCGCAAAGTAACATTCAAGAGATGTCAATTCACGTGGCCCTCGTCCCTTCTTGTTGATCTCACTCACCTCGATATTCGTCATCTCATTTCACAGTTTCGACCCTCGTTATCACAGCTCGTGTCATGTTTAAATCGGATGCCAGCCTTGCGTAGATGTATATTGGAGGATGTTCTTCCCCTTCTTCCGGAAAATGCCATGCCCATGCCAACCGTGCCGATTGAAGAACGAGTCTCCCTTCTTGCCCTGGAATCGCTTTATCTCGGCGGAACCCTGTTGGAATGCGTCCAAATCATCGCTCATCTGAATCTTCCTAAAAATATTAATCTCAAGCTTACTTGTGTGGCCGCTCCCGGGGCCGATGGACTGGATTTCTCCCCCCTGTTCCCATTCATCTCCCATCTTGGACGTGGTGATATTGACGACTCTTCACCTCCATGTGCGACATTCCAGTCAATGATTATTGGCCCTCAACTTCCCCCATCGGGTGGTAAACGTGGGGCATTTATATGGTGTACCACCTCGGAGCAACAATTGAGTTTCACCACCCCAGCCGCCACGATTTTGACCGAGAGTCATGGGCCCGGAAATGATAACTATCATTTTAGGTTGAATGCTTTATGGAACACATATTCTCCTATGGGTCCGATTTCGAGCATATGTGGCGTCCTATCGCTGTCGAATATTCGTCATCTTATCATTCACGGTCTGCCCCATCTCTCCGAGGAATTCTGGCTGCAAAGCTTTTGCAATGCCCAGAATCTCAAGGAAATTACTGTCGGCAATTCCTCAGTCAATGGTTTTGTGAAAGCGCTGGCTAACGACGCTCCAGATGGATACCAGCCTGGTGATAAGGCCGTTTTCCTTCCTTCCCTGGATTCGATCGCTCTTGAATGCGTTGAGTTCGATGGAACGCAGTTCATCGACAGATCCAGAGGTGTAACTCCCAAGGACCTACACGGCGCACTCGTAGTGCGTGCAAATCAGGGTGCAAATATCAAGAGACTGGCCATCAAAGAATGCCATCACCTCTTCTCCGATGATGCGAACCTTCTGAAAGAAGTAGTAGTTGATTTTGTTTGGGATCAAATCGAGCATTATGACGGCGAGTCCTCCGACGAATATGATGGTGAATTTGATGAAGACTCAGACTAAGCTGGTGAGCTGTTACTCAATATAATTCTTTTTCTTGGGTTTTGTCTATACCACAAATGTTGCTTGTCTGTCCGTGATTTGATAGATGCCTTCTGCTAAACAAAATTACTAGCGTCTAGAATAACTATGGTAATACTAGTTGTCTATCTCCTCGCCTTCCTCTATCTAGCTGATGATGTTCTCAACATCTCTGCAAATCTTTCTATACAAATACTCGACATACTATAAGCTCATGTCACTGATCGCTGCCATGATGTGCCGAGCAGGACGCTCGTCCACCCCCATAGCTGGGGGTAGCTACACAGGAACCAAAACACCTTTCTGTTTGCTCGAGAGGTAAGGTATACGCGTGAAAGCAGCGCGAAAAAGGACAAAATAGGTCACGTGAACTTGGACAACCTCAATTCTTCAACAAATTAAATAAGCGCTCGGTTTCTTATTCCTTACTATGACTTGGAAAGAATCATTTGCTCAGGGCATCGCCAGTTACAAAGGATCCCAATTCTCTGATGCTCTTGCACATTTTAACAAGGTATGAGATATACGAAATCCCTTTGGCAGATACTTTCAACTTTGTGGCAGGCTATCGCACTTGGAAACGACCAATACATTATCTACGATTCTCGTGCAGCCGTTTATGAGAAGATGAACAATTATAAGGCAGCTCTCCGCGACTCGAGGAAAGTCATTGACCTTGCGCCAGGACGTTGGCAAGGATACGCCCGTTCCGCGCGCCTCTTCCACCAGACGAAGAAATACGACTCTTGTACTAAGATGGCAGGACTTGCCCTCGAACGCGTCAAATCAAACGATCACCAACGTCGTGATGAACTCGAGAGGCTGAAAGCCCAAGCCACTGACGCTATTGTGGCTGCGGAACAGCTTCGTGTTGCAAAGTCTACATATCACTTCGGTAAATTACCAGTGGAGCTGTTTACCAGCATCTTTATCATGGTCCTTGAAGAAGATTCGTCCCGCGTTGTGGTTTTGAGTCATATATGCAAGCACTGGCGGAGTATGGTCATCAACACGCCGTGTTTGTGGCGAACACTTGTTATTACCAACAAGCATCCAGTCCGTAAAATTCAAACATGGGTCCAACGATCAGGATCCCACATAAAGTCTCTCGCCTTTCATCCGTCTTTATCAAAACACGACGCTATTCCCATTTTCTCCGCATTGACGCCTTTACCCTGGGGATATTTACGAATATGCAAAGCTTCGGAATCATGGTTTATAGGCCTCTATCGCCTTCTGAAACAACTTTCCATGCAGCAAGTACTATCGAACCTGGAAGAACTGGAAGTCAATGATTGCTCTGTCATCGATGAAGCCATGGCACATCTTCAGGACTCCAAACTACGTATTCTCAGACTTGGAGGCAATACATCTATGAGTATGGCTTCGTGGCAACATATCAGGGGCCTTGATTTCTTGACAGTTCGATCCCATACGGGCAATGATATTCTTGGAGCTTTACAGCTGAACTCATCATTGGAACAAATTGTTATAGACCACCCACATCCAATTTCACTTGTGGGAAACTTGAGCACGCCTGTTTTAATGCCCCGTCTAAAACACGTTGAAATCCGCAATCTTCTATCCCCACAACCAATACTAGCCAGCATTAAAGCACCTGCTCTCCAAACCCTACGACTTTCTAATGCCCCGTTGGGGGTCAGTGAATCCTTGACGCAATTGGTGAAGGAGGGGACGCCCGAACTTGTCGAATTCAGCATTGGTAGTTGCCCTGTATCTGCTCGAACGCTACAGTCGCTTTTGTCGCAAGCCCCACTCCTAGAAACGCTCCAAATCACCTCCATACAGGGTGTCGTCAATGACGTTCTCGAGTCGCTCTCGAAGCCTGACAGTACTACCGGAGACCTCCTATGTCCATCTCTCAAACACGTCGATATCTCGAGAATGGCTGATGTCCAGACGGGTAAAGTCATGGGACTCGTCAAGTCGCGCCTGCATGTGATAGGCCAGGAGGGAATCACTGGTATACCAGCGAGTATTCAAAGTTTGCGAATGGACAGCTGTCCGAATATTGATGCGGAAATTTTACCATGGCTGCGGACCAAAGTGTCGTTGGTCAGCTGTGTATATATGTCGAGGAAGGAGGCCAGGATATCTCGGAGATGAGTGCTTATACGATGACGAAATTTGGATTGGCAACTCGAACCACCAAGCTCAATCTCCCAAGTCATATATTGTTCCAATCATACTGCAGAACCAAGTGATAAGCCGAGCAAATGGCCCAATCTTGTATATGACGAACCACCAATGTGTATTACTAGTGATTCATGCAGTGTTTGAAGCTCCCATCTTACCTACGACTCCACATTCAACATCTAGGATTGGTGAGTTTATACCAGCTAGAGGCTCAAAAAAGCTGGCAGTTATCGTGCCACTTCCACCGGCAGCGAGAGGTTCAAAACGCTTTGCGAAGGCTCGATGAAATCTTCAATCCAGCTCACCGAACCCGATCCGTTTACGTGAACTCATATCTGATTCCCAGCCGCCACCTCATCTCAAACCTCGACATCGCATAGCCTCTTTGCACCAGGCTTGCTCCGCAGCGTTGAGAATAGTATTCAAGTCGCGCTGTGACGTGGTCACGGTAGCGCCATCCCAGCGAAAATGACACTTGCATCGTTCGAAGGCCATCCAACTACCCAGAGCAATGCGAGCCATTTACTAGATTGTCCGAGTACTCGAACATTTGGTGTATTGGCCACCGACAACGAGCATGATTCAGAAGACCACTCGGCTCCTTGCGCTGACGAGTTCAGAGCCGCCTCGGTGGCAATACATTCATACCTCGCGAATCCCAACACTATTCCCTTGTCAATCCCATGCAATATCGGTTTATACCACAGACTCCTCGATGAAGGAGTCCTCCTCATTGATGAGACAGCAGCTTCTTTTTCATACGACTCATACCGCTCTGTCCTCCGCATTCGTTCGTATACTATGCGAATTCATGACGTGCCTCTTACATTTATCAGCTGCATTGTATTCTCCAACCCAACCCTTTCCCCGTTGTCGAGGAAGATCAAGATCACGGGTGCCACTACCGATTTTTCTGGATTTTCCGGACGGTACAAAGATAGCAGGAAACAACCGGATGTTGCAATTTGGACGAAAGTGGATTACTGGCCCACGGTGGTGGTGGAAGCTGGGTGGAACGAGGATTACCTGAACCTCATTGCAGATACAAGAATGTGGTTACTTGGGGGGCGAGACGGTGATCAATCACATGCTGGTCAGGTCAACGTTGTCATCCTTGTGAATTTCACCGAAACTACATCAATGGACGTCGACTCGAGATTAGGGCCTTCTAGCGGTTATCAAGGCGACCGAAAAGAAAAGAATGTCGACTGTCTAGACGACTCGGATGCAAATATGCAGGAACTTGGGGCTCGATTGGAAGTATGGCGTCGCTGCAACGGCGCTGAGGATGTTGAGCTGGTGCAGAGCCACGTGAGTGTCGCCCCCCACTGTTCCTTCTTCCTCAAATAACATGATTTGTACAAAGGATTTTTATCCAACAAATCGAGATGGGGGTGATGATCGTATGCATCTCACTGTCGGCGACATTATTCCTTCCGAGTATTATCTCGCGCAAAGAATCTCGCCCAGCAAAAAAATCCTCTTTGATCTAGATATCCTCAGGGAGCATATAGATGACTCCATCCAATTCCTATCAATTGATCGAGAAACAACATCAAGAATCAAAGCTCAAAAGAGAAAGGAACTGCTCTGCAAACATACAAGTTTCTAGAGCTCTTACTCTTATGCAACTCTTTTCTGTTGCATTATGGATGGTTCCGGCTCTGATTATCGTTTATTGCCATGAGGGATGGGGCTGCAGTTACATCGCCATGATGCAGAGTGTCACGGACCAGTTTACGCCTCGTGCGCATGAGACGTCGGGGAAGTAGCACGAAAGTCGGATAACCAATAACTTGGATTATTCCACAGGAACTACCTGGAACTACCCACAGCGCGTACCAGGGATGGTAATTCTCTGTGGATGAGGCCCACTTGGAGGCAGTTCGACGCGCTCCACTTTGAGAACGAGTTTTCGTCCGAGTCGTATCAAGTATCTATCTCCTTTGTCTCCCCTAGGCATACCATAGAAGGAAGATAGTCGTTCCTCAGCTCATCAGAGCCGAATCTTGATTATTTCAATCGATCGCCACATGGCTCAGGGATCATACTATATGCATGACGATCTCAAACACGAACACTTGGCATCACGATGGGTCTGAGTGGGTACAATGTCACAGACATAAACGCTGAAAATGATCAGTTTGAAGTGGCTTAGAATTCGATGCCGATTCCGTGAAGGCAACATAAAGGACTTCATCATCAAATTCGCCTGCGTATGTGGATACATCATACGACACCACTGGCAAATCTTTAGACTACGTATTCTCATCTTCAGAACTGCTGATCATGATATCGAATCAAAAGTATGTCACATTGTGACTTCCCTCAGTCGATCCCGCTGATCACACTATCTTAGCGATAATGATGAAAACCCCTGCATCAATGTCATCTTTATTGTCCCCGAAAATCAGCTTTGTTATCCAACCAAAATGATCCACTGGCGGTTATACCCCTGAATGCCTGATGGTCTTGTGTGGGGCTGCACAGTCTCCGCTTCGGTCCCTGTGCGTCAAAGGAGTATATATGTTACTGTGGTAAGTATCCAAAGGCAATGCACCAGATTGTTCACAAACCGAAATTTCGCGTATCAAGATGGCAATTTTCCTGAAAAAAGCACCGCTCTGTTCGTCTTTTCAATCGCCGAAATCGCGAGCTCAAGTTGCCACGAACCTGCATGGCATGGTAGTCAGATATATGGGCTTTTAACCTCTACAAAGGCCAGAACTGTGCCAGTGAGTAAAACACTTATCTCGCGTTTGTCATCATTAATCGATATGCCGTTCGTAGGCGACGCGAAGGTTCAAGGATTCGATGCTCACAAGGTAATATGGAAACCAACGTGCTGGAACGTCAGCAAACAACTCGACAGTCCAATTATATCGGCTTCTTACGCTAGTAGTTACAACGAAATGTCGGGGTTTCCAGGTATGTCCGCAGCGCCTTGCTTGCGTATTTTAAAAAAAAACCACGATGCAGATTATGGGTGCAAAGGCAAAAGTATCTGTGAGTGATGTCACGGCTGTAAGCCTGTCTTAGCGTCGACTCGGAGCTGACGGCGAAATGTGTTCTAGTCCACTCCCATTCGCGTTCTGTCGAAGGAGGTGGTAACTACAAGCAGTCACGTTTCTATTGGGCAGACAACAATTTTAGCACATACCAAGAGTTCCGTTCATTCAAACTTACGCCGAAAGATAATATTTAGATCGTGATCCCGCAAACTTTAGCAAAGGTTAGCATCTGGGGTATCGAGAAAGCTAATTGTGATGAACTTGTTTGCAAAAAAAAAAAGAGTGATAAAGTGACACAGATAACGAAAAACAACATAAAAGAAACAAAATAGGGGCCGAAAAATCTCGATGCAGGTGTGATCACATGACACCTCGCGAGAGCGCGCCTCGAAATCCCACGCCTTTCTGAGGGTATTGATTGCCAGCGTGTCTTGTGCAGTAAAATACCACACGTACTTTTTAGCTTTACTATAATTTCTGTCTTCCTTTACCAAGGTTGACTATTTCCTTTGACTTCGCGTCTATTCCTTCCGGATGGCCGATTCTGACGACTATTTCTCTGATGATCTCGTTCTGGATGCCCAAGTGCTCGCAGTTTTGGATGAAGAGGAATCCAAGTTTAAACATACTCAATCACCTGGGGCAGGAGATGCTCCTCCAGCCAAACGACAAAAAACAGCATCTGGATGGCAGTCACGAAGAAATGTCAAACGCGATGAAACGTTAGACGACATGGACGACCTCCCTGAGATATCTATTCGAAATGATGGAACCTATGGTGTAGGAAGTTCTGCTGGCCAGCCTGTTTCGTCAACCAAAGTTGTGGTCGAATCAAATTCGCAAACTCACATTGCGCTGGGTGCTAATCATACTGGTTATACTTCTCAATCAAGACATTTTGTACCATCACAACCAGAGCGGACTTCGTTCTCTTCTGCCGCAAACCATGGCCCAATGCCCACTAGACGAGTACCACAGCGGCATGCTTCCAATCCTCGACCCGCGCGTCCGTCTCCATCTCCCATTGCAATTTCTATCCCGCCTCCATCCAATCATGCAAATGAGTCTCCGCTTAGTAAAATGATAGAAACAATGCAGCGCGAGATGGAGGAGGTTCGCATTCTTCAATGTTCTGTAAAATGTCGTAAAATATACTTGTATTCAATTAATGTCTTTTTCAGCTGCGCAACACAAATTTGAAGTTGCAGGCAGACTGTCAGCAGTTTCTCGATGCCAAACTCACAAAAGACGGAGAAGTTACCAATATACGGAAAAAGTACGAGAAAGTAAGGATACTTACTGATTCATTGCACATCATCTCAGCCTCTGCTCATTCAGGTGGTGCAAGAACATGCAGCGGCTCTCGCAAGGCAAAAAGCAAGCAAAGAGGAGTCAGATGCCAAGGCTCTTCAAAAGCAGAGGGAAATGAAAGAGGAAATAGAGCGTATGAAAACCGAATTTACGTTCAAGGTAACTTACTTGTCGATATCGTCGCAACCTCTTACTTTCTCACCAAGCAACACGAAGCGGAAACCGCGAACCGGAAAGTCCCTTGGTCTGTTCGGTCAAATAGGATTGGCAGAGGACCGGAACCCACTCCAGTACCTATCTCTTCTCAAATGCGAGCGTGGAATCAAAATATCTCCAATGCTGGGCCTTCGCGGGCAGAACCACAAAGCCCTCGCAGACCCCGCTTTGGGGATATCTCAAGGAATGAACGTGCGAGGAAACCTCCGCCCCCTGAGAACAAGAACATGCCATCTGGATTTCAAACGACAACTAATCCCTCTTCACCGACGCGCTCACAAAATGTCAAAGGTAAAGGCAAGGCTTCGGCGTTCAGTATCCCAGCTCGTCCGCCTACTATATTTGAATCTGGCTCCCAAATATTTGGCGGTGGTTCTCTCTTCAACGCTCCAGTCAGGAGCTCCCAGGAAGCAGTTGATAACCCGGCGCTTGATGATACGATCATGGGCGCTTCTCAAATAATCGATCAAAATCATGTTGCTCCTGCTGATATTGAAATGGCTGACGTAGCTAACATAGCTTATCTTGCTACTCCATTCGAGGAAGAAATTGAGGAATTTGAACCTCGAAATTGGAATATAGTTGTTCGTTTATTTCTCTTCTCCGATACTCATCAGGCTGACACGGCACAGCTCCGTCGCTCAATCTTGACCCATATAGCTCCAGATCAAAAGTCCTTCACATTTCAGGTCCTTGTTGGAGCGCCAATTACGACGTCAATTTCCAGTCAAAGTGCAGAACTATACCAGTCATCATGTGGTCAACTCTTGAACATCCTTTCTCAGACATCTCACGATGACCGTGACTTCAGATATTCACTTGGCGTAGCGTCTCAGTCCCTCGCCCAGATAGCTCGAATTCTTGCTATTGCAGACTTGGTCAGCGCATTCTTATCAGATATTGATGACCGTGGTTGACAATGATACGTAGATATCAGAGCTATCTGCTGTTTTCAATCTGCTAACGCATCTGATCTATACCGTGCCAAATTTCCATCCATACCTTCTGCCTGTCTGTGATCTGTCACAAGGCAAGGATGCTCCATCATTGATACTACAAATCTTATGTGAAGTTATCCGCCATAAATTTGTCGCTATCAAAGCCGACCACGAAAATGATATGTCTGGTTTACCGTCACTGGTAAGGGCATTACTCGGATTGATTGAAGCCATGTGCTGGAACCTTCCGAACGATTTGGAAGACTGGTGAGCTATCCCATACTTTCATATTTACCGATGTTTAATGAGTGGGTAGGTTGGCATTTATTCCGCGGAGTCCACTTGTATTAACCACCCTCCTGGACACTGCACGTCCACAGTGGATGCTGTTACGAAGTGTTCGAGTTCTTCTCTGGCTTTCGACGAGTAGGAAATTTCCAGTCCAGTCATATCAATATCTGATTCTTCTACACAGGACACAGCTTGTTTCGTTCACTGTTATCGTTTCCTGCAGCTGAAACATCAAACCAAGAACAAGAAAAGGAAACAGAAATCCCGGACATTACGAGGCTTCCGCATATCGAAACGTTATGCTCGCTTCTCGCCGATACCGAACGAAAAGGTGCAGAGGTATTACATCCTTAAATCTGCCATCCGTCACGATTGTCTCAATTGATAACAGGCGGAATCCATGAGAAATTTCATACTGAGCTTCTTCGCGATGCTGTGTGTATCGCACACGGATGCTCACACAATCTTGGTGGAATCACGAGCCGTTATTCCTTCATTGTTGGTGTATATGACGCGCTTATCGACCACTCTTTGGGAAGACGACGAAGTTCTGATGGCTTCACCATCACTCGCGTCAAGGTGCGTATTGGTCCTCCTATTGCTATATGATGGCGACGCTGATGCATAAACAGTTGGATCAGCTCATTGAATCAAAGTTTATGCCTCTTCCACTACGTGATCTTCGGCGCAGAATCGATGCCCAATTTGCGTGAGAGACTAGAACTTGCACAGTCTTACAACGGTCTCATGCATATGTTCATCGTGACTATCGGACGAATGAGTTATGCAGAGCCGCCAGAATGGGTTGATGCCAAAGATAAGGCCGATCTCGAGGAAGTGTCAGGTAATGTAATCTATATTTGGCGTTAGACGATGTTGATTGATCCATCACTTCGTAAAGATATGGCAAGAGAACTACTCGAACTCGTCGTGGAAGGCCCTGAAGGAGACAGTATATGGTCAACATATCAGGAACAAAATGATCGAAACAGCGACATTGCGATTGACGATGACGAAGAAGAGGCTCGAAAACTGGTTAACGACGGAGTATAATGATTGTTCGATGTCTATTCAGATCGCTATCTCAGCATGAAGAATCCCTCTGCATAACCGCATGGCCCGCACAGGGTTTGAACGCGCCCGCTCACGAACTCTGTTGGCGAGCTTCATACACGGGCCGCATGCATCATGTCCAGCTATCTAATTCCTACCTAGAAAGCTTGAATGGCACTTCCATAGAACAGTGCTTCGTATCTACGGTCGTAGAGCGCAGAAGTACATTCTGCCATTCTCACCTCTGATGCACCGACGCTCCTAATTAGATTACCATCTTGATCATTAAACGGAATCATGAAACAGGTGACATTGATACATTGTCCATTTGAGTCCAAAGATCGAGAAGAAGACGAAGAGATACATTGTACGAAAGAAAGAACAGATACGTTGTCCAATCGAGTCCGAGAAAGTCCGAGGCTAGAGAAGTGAATATAATGTCCAGTTGAACCCAGGCATAGAGAAAACTAAAACAAACCCCCTGACCAGCAAATCGGAAGAAGAAAGGGCGCAAAAAAAATGTCTGACCAGCAGATCGGCAAAGGAAGAAACGCAGAAACTCCCCAACAAAAGTCTGACCAGCAGATCGGAAGAAAAACTGTTACAAAGGTACATCAAGCACAAAACGTGGCGTAACCAGGATCAGCCTCAATAAAGGGCGACCGCTATAGGAATACCGGGAGAAATACGAGCAGCCCAACGAAGGGCACATCAAGCACAAATGTGGCGTAACCAGGATCAGCCGCAATAAAGGGCAACCGCTCAGGAATACCGGGAGAAATACGAGCAGCGTCCAGCACCACAAAAAACAACAGGTGGAACTGAATTTCCAACACCAGGAAGGTCCTCCAGAATACCCGAATGAAAGGATAATCGTCCATATATGTCCAGCAAATGGCGTGACCGAAAGCGTACCGTCCATCAAGGAGCGGCCGCCGATAATAACGAGGGCCCGCAGAGAGATCATGATCAAGGTCCAGAAGTCCAGAAGTCAATAGTCCAATAGTCCAGGCAAAGAGGAAAGGAAAGGCAGCATGAAAGCGTCCATGTCGAATGAAAAAAAAAAATCTGTGAGGGAAAGCGTCCAACTTGAAAAAGAAAAAGAAAAAAAGTCCAATGTTCGAGTCCTTGTCCATGCTTGATGCGAAAAAAGAAAGAAAAAGAAAGTTCGACGTCCAACTCTGCGCGCTGTTAAATCGAGGAAATTGTTGGTCAGCTAAGTTTTCGGCCAACAAGGGGGAAATTGCTTACATCTTGCTGCGAGGTATTCTCCAATTCTCCAATTAGATCGGGTGAAGGAAATCAGGAGAGACGCATATAATATTCTTGTTTTTCTTGGAAAGACCTGCATACAATCAGCGAGGGGTGGCGAGGGAAATTGGAAGGCGTACCTTTGCGTCTCCTGCTCCCCTCAAACGACATATCAACAAGCACCGCTGGTGCAATTTCCTGGGGACCTTGGAGCATAATCGCTGGTACTGAGGCTGGGATGTCATTCTCAGCACGACCCTTACCCTTACCCACTGTTCGGAGATGTGAGAATGTAATAGAATGATCGTGCGACGAGGCGACTTACAGGCAGATTTCCTAGCGATCCGAGAACCTAAAGCAGGAAGCATGGATGGCCGGGGTTTCTTTGCAATGGCTGGGGTGTGTGTGGAAGCGACTGAGTTGGTTTTATTGGCGAGAGCAGTCCTTGGGATGGCGAGAACATTTGTGGGAGCTGCATGACTAGTAGATGTGCCTGCCAGACAACTTGCGGGGAAGTTGGTAGCTTCTGCGAGGGTTTGAATGGGCTCAATAGCTGGTACACAAGGGAGAATGATAGAAGTGAGAAGTTCAGATTCGGTCTCGGGGACTGGTGCGGTGAAAGTGATACGATCTAGCGTGTCATTTGCTAAGTCGGATTCCTGAGGCGGGGGTGCTTGAATCAGTGGTCGGTTTGCTTTCTTCAGTTTTCGGGGCGAACGTCCTCTGCCTTTCTTGGGCGTTGCACACGCTGGAGCGATGCGTGAGTACATGTAAGATCGAGAGGTGAAGATAAATTTACCAGGCATGACACCCCTCTCGATAAGACGC
Source organism: Hygrophoropsis aurantiaca (assembly GCA_021014935.1). Taxonomy (NCBI): domain Eukaryota; kingdom Fungi; phylum Basidiomycota; class Agaricomycetes; order Boletales; family Hygrophoropsidaceae; genus Hygrophoropsis; species Hygrophoropsis aurantiaca. Next base: position 64,507 of record MU267652.1, read on the forward strand.
CGAGCGACCTCGGGATGGATCTGCACACGAGAAGAAGTTCCTTCGTTGGGCGACAAAGTAGACTTTAGCGCCTGTATCTCGATTTCAAGCGCTGCACGAGCTGTCTGTTCACGAGAGACGGCCAACTTTAGATCAGAAACTTCAGCCGCATGGGCAGTAAACTGGTCATTCATCTCCTGGCGCAGATTCTTAATGGCTAATCGTAGTTTATCTTTTTCTTGGAAAGTATCCGAAAGTTCGGGAAGGAGGTTACTGCGGAATTTGATATATTCCTCGTGGGTGGTTTGCAACTTTTGGGAAAGAAAGTTGACTAATTGAGTGAGGCAGGCGACCTGGACGCTGAGAGAATCGTCGATGCAAGATTTCGTCGAAGCAATGGTGATAGAGGTGGTGTCCATTGCGTAGTCTTTGTGATAGGGATTGTGTCCGATCGACAAGATTGTAGTGAAGAGGAATGTGATAATGAACGGGGCAATAGATACCAATAGGTGGAGTGACGATTTTTATGGGTTTTGAACGATGAATAGGTTTATTATAGAGGTAATCCCACCGGATGAGGCGGACAGGTACGAAGATGGAGAGAGCAGGTGCAGATGATAGGCTATATTTTGATGGCAGAAAGTGGAGATTTATCGGGTGGAGTGATCAGAGATGAATGAGTGCAGCCTTATTTGATGGAATACGAGCGAATCGTGATACGGGTCAATGTTATGATGCAGTATGATCGGAGGTGATAGATGTCTGTACGATAGGATGCAGTTGACGATGAAGTGATATCGAGATCTATCGAGGTAATTGAGATTTAAGTGACGGAGTAGGATTGAGATGGTTGGGGTTTGAGTGTGCGGAGTTGGTTGATGCGATAGATTATATTATAGAGTAGATAGATTTGCTTGAGAGTTAGATTTTGAGTGATGTGATGTTAATGGATGCGATTGAGGTGTAGAATGATAAGATGGGGTGTGTTCGGAGGCGATTGAGAGATGTAGTTTTATGATTAAGTTGATAATGGAAGTGTTTTATGATAGATGCTGGCAAGATTGTACGTGCAGATGGTGAGAGATGCAGTTTGATACAACGAAGCGCAAGGGTAGACGGTAGAGAAGGTGGATAGCGCAAACGTAGGTGATGGCTAATGCTGCAGACGACGGCGAGCGTGAGCGTGGGTGGTGGCTGACGCAGGTGTGGATGATATAAAATCCAAGCGTAGATGACGGCTAACGCAAGCGTATAAAATGAAGCGGTGAGATAGTGAGGATGGGAAAGAGAAAGAGAACCTAAGGGTGCTGAGGTGTCGAGGGTGAGGACGTGGTCTTTATACCTTTCCCTGTCACGAACTGGACTGTAGGCCAAAATGAAATGACGTGGACCGCATTTCATTCTGGCCTGTAGCGCAGTTCGTGACGAATTGAGTTGAAACGGACAATCAAGACAACGACCAGTGAAACTACTTCTCTTAGTTTTGAGATATTTTGAACTCTGCCAGTGAAGCCTCAGTTTGAGGGAGAGATTTGCTGTCCACGCCTTGATCGTCGTAGATTGATTGTTATGTATTCGGGTTATATGGGAGAAGTACACTTGGATTAGCCCTTCCTGGCCGGGCCTGGGGCCTGAGGCCTCCGAGACGGTCTGAGTCGGTGTCTTGAGTATGTTTGTGGCCCGTGGTCTCCAGAGTCAGAGTCCAAGCTATACATAGTAGAAATTCGTTTAGGAAAATCAACAGTCCAGTAGCTCATATCTCGTATCCTCCCCGAGAATACCTGAGGGGATTCGGATGCAGGACAAACGTAAATTTATGGGGACGTCGACACTTGTACTGACGAGAAATTTTTACTATTTTGCTGCGTTAAAGTTCAAGTTCAAGTTGGGTGACGTTCTATATCCGAGTCTGGATCATGAAGCATGAAGGCCTACTCACTGTCATTCTGGGACAGAAATTGTTTTCTTGGGTTAAATAACTTGATATATAACGTCGAGAAGAGCTAGTCCAACCTGGGGGAGAAGATGATATTTATAGGCAAGCCTGGTTGACTGAGAGGCGCTAGCACTGACAACAACTTGAACGTTAACATCTGGCGACTCAAAGATTCACAATGATGTATAGCTTGAACGGATGCAAGAGTAAATCCCATGGGATGTTTAGTCGCCAATGACTGACGCATCAACGACTGATCGCGCCGTTGCATTGGAATCGACCTCGCAGCTGGGAATAACAGTGAATGAACATGAATGTCTCTTCAAGCAACCGCATGCATAGTGATCTATTGGTGGTCTCATGCATCACTGACTGGGAAACAGAGATTATCATCATCACCGTCTGGCTTTTTTAGATCGTCGGGCGTCGCCCGGTTCTTTACTTGCCGCGGGTCTCTTCACTTTATCCCCGGCGCCAACCGATAGAAGCGATTTCTCCACTTCGCGAAGCTTCTCAAGTGCTCCTGCTAATATCTTTTTCTCTCCGAGGCGCACGATAACTGCGTGTCGCTTATTCAGCGTCAATTTCCCATCACGCAGGAGTTCCTCGTCCACCTGTTGACATGGGCGGTCCATTTAGTGATTAGCAAAATATGGGGCAGATATCTGATAAGGAATATCACCTCAATGCTCGTGGGATATTCGTTCAACCGCTGGCTCAGAACTTGGAGCAGTAGTGATATGACCTGACTGTCCACTTTGCCCTTGGGAGGCTTCCCCTTATCACGGGCTTTTTCCCAATCAGTTTCCGTAAGGAGCAATAGACGTACTAAGGAGGGAAGGGCCTCAGGGACACTGAGATCCGTCTCGAGGACGAATACGCTGATATCGATAGCGTCATATTCAACATACTGGGATAAAGGGGAAGCTGGGGATAGTGTACGTACTCGTCACCCCCTTCCTCAAGCCACCAGTCAATTCTCTCTTGGATGCTTGTGTTTGTGGAGCTCGAAGAAAGTTCAGCTCTATTCCCGGTGACCACGGATACTGCGAGATCTGCACGAATTTCAACAATATCTGCTGGATTACCTACGTCTCCTTGCGGAAGAGGCACCAAGTCAACATGCCCATATCGGCGCAGTAGATCCGAGTTTGGAGGGCCACCATAAGTATTCCACTGCAGAAGCATGTGTGGTCATTGGTCATGCTAAGCGGAAGCATCCCATCACACTGGTTAATCTGATACGCACTATCTGTTCCCCTGCCTTGATGGGCTTCGTGGACACCATTCTTAGCTCTGATTCCTCATAGAATAATTTTGCCTGGGAATATTTTTTCGGTTTTTTTGAGTGAGAGTGGGAGACCGAGGAGAGGGAAAGGGAAGACTAACATTCTCTGATCCGTATCGAGCGTTTAGAAGATCGGCCATTGGGACCATAGCTACATCAGCGGGGTCATCGGCATCGTCCTCGTCACTGCCGCCGTCATCCTCGGGCTCATTATGGTCTCCTTTATCAGGTGAATCGGCGGCATCAACATCCATCGCACTCGTATTGGCTTCGCTTTCATCTTCATCATTGCTCTGGCCGTCCCATTTTTCGACGTGGAAACTCCGCGAAAGAATGCGACTCCCCATGATATGGTACCTTTCGAGTGAGTATAAATGGGCTATCGAATCGGGAGGGAATAGATCTGGACGGGTCTGTGCATTCTCTCATGAGAACCTAGTTCGAAGATGCGTAGATACGGACTAGCACACCTTGATGGCTGGGATAAGTTTTTCATAATAATCGCGCTCTGCATCTGGCCTACCTATTTTGTCTTAAGACAGTCCTCGTCAATTCGCCCATACGGCCAGTAATACCATCTAGATTAGAGGCAGACAGACCTACCACGGCCGTGCCTCGCAATTCTTCCAAGTCTTCAGGACCCCAGAACATGGGGGTATCAAAAGATATCGGCAAAGATGCTGGTATACAATATATCCTCAATCAGCCATCGCCCGAAGAAATTAGGCTGTTAGCAAGACATGTGCAAAGGGTGCAACTCACCGAGGTACTCCGACCATTTTGATGCGGATCCCCGAGCCTCTTCCCACATCATGCAAAAGATCAGGCCCACCCATCCCTGACCAAGCTTGAACGCTTCCCAAGTCTCAGCGCCAAGAATAGATGGTAGGGTAGATGTGCGGATTGAAAGTGTCAGTGAGCGCGGGAGCGTGAAGAGCGTATGATTTTCCTATCCAGGTGCAGGGCTTGTTGTGTGCATTGTTGGTTTGGTACGAAGGAGACATCGCTTACGGGTATGTCCTTTAGCGCCATTGTGCCCCGACCTTGTCCTTGGAGATCCACGATACCCAGGGAGGAATCATCGAGGAATCCACTGTGAGATTTGAACCATGCAACGAAGCTTTGCATTTGGGGATAGGATTGAATCGTATATGATTCGTATAGGTGGAAGCAGGTTGTCAAGAACGACTGCAATGGGACCTACTAATTCGCTTCTGTAAGTTCCGTTGTATGTGTTGTGTTTATGCGCAATTGAACAATTCGAAGACGGGATCACAATTTGTTGTTGCTCAAAACCAAATTTCCGAGGACATTTCGTGAGTACATACAAACAATTTCTTCCGCATATGGATCGCCACCCTCTGTTCGACAAACAACTTTTCACCAGGGTATCAACGGGGCAATGCAAATCAATACAACTCAAATGAGAATAGCATCAGCGCAGTCTTGATACATTCATCAGGTCATTCAACAGGTTTGCTTGTTGACAGATGCGTGATCTCATTGCGTTACAATTCAAGTTACATTTGGACTCATTGAAAAAAAAAATGCTACATCGACAAACAAGTGGATCTGCAACCAGCGACATGAATATTGGAACCAGCACGGCAGGCATCCGAATCCAGCTTATGCATCCACTCACAATCGCGAGGCAAGCCCCTGGCTTCCATTGACACTCTCGCCGTTATCACGCCACCACTTCTCCGCCTCCTCATCTGCGTCATATCCAAATTGTATCATGTTCTTGGCTTTATCCGCCCATTGGTTCGCATTTCCAGCCGTGGTGGATGATGGAGAATGACTTCGTTCGCCGCGGGCTTCACGCAGTGCGTCTTCCATCGCCGCTCGCATTTGCTTGTCGCGCTCCTCCTGCTCCGGGCCGTCCGGGAGATGGAATATTTTCTGGTTTAGCCGGGAAGATGCCTGGGTATTAGCCGTGCGAGTGTAGCGGATGGATTGATAGGCGTATAGAAGAGGGGTGATTTGTGTCCGGGACGATAGATGTGAGAAAAGATTACCCAGGACAGCGGCATCCTCGACCTAGAAAGTTATATTGTTATTTGATGCCAATCCAACAAGGGGGTCACATATCCGTGACATCGTAAGGTAGATACTCACGGCCATAGCAGATCCTTGCGCACGGTACGGCTGTAAAACAATCAGCACACGGTTACATGAATCCCAGCCGGAAAAGAAAGTGGAGTTGCGTACAAGCATGGGATGACACGAATCTCCCAGCAATACTAATTTTCCATCCTTGTGAATCCAGGTGCTGAGAGGTTTCCGGTCCATCAGCTTCCAGTTGAGCGTCGAGGGGATGAGGGCTAAGAGCTTCTGAACCCTAGATGGCATCGTGACCAGATAAAAATAAGCCAAGAGATCAATCAGGAAGGCGAGCGTTCTCACCGATCTTCCCAGCCCGCATAATCGGCCCTCATCTTGTCGGCGCTGCCTTCGGCGGTCCAAGACTCTTCCGAACCATGGTCGGGATGGATCAGCACTAAATTATACTCCTTTTTGGCACGCTATAAAAGCGGTTTATGAGTGTCCCTGGTTATTTTGGGTAGGGAGGGAAATAGACGGCGCACAATATTATAAGCCATAATGTGCTTCTCGGGGCCCATCCAACCAGTCATTTCAGGTGTTTCCGCAAGAGGTCTAAGGTCAGGGTCTTTGAGCAGGAGATCTGTCGGGATGATAGCTCTGTACGCAGAGTCTCCCGTAGCTTCGGGTTGATCTGGACCTCCGACAACATATTCGCGAGTCAAGCTCTTTACCCCGTCAGCACCAACGATCAGATCAGTGTAAACAACTTCTCCTGATTCGAGAGTGAGACTAGGTCTTGATGGATCGACGGATACGACCCGACAGTTCACTCTGATGTTGACGTGAGGTTCTGCCAAATCATATACCATACGATGAAAATCGGCGCGCTATATCACTTTGATCAGCACATATATCACTATTAATAAATGAAAAACTCAACGTGTATATGGTAGTATGGGGCACCAAACTCCTCCTCCACGCTGTCGCCCCACCTTGTCCACGCAACGGTCTGGCCGTCTTGCCCTGCGTTGGAGTGCTTAATGGGCGCACAACATCAAATAGGATGTGACGTACATCTCCTGAACACTAGTGCTTCGGGTTTTACCGCCACCTCCTTCAGTCGCTCACCGAGGCCCCAGCGGATCAAAAGCCGAGTTAGGTTAGGGCTAACCTGAATGCCAGCGCCAATTTCCCCAATGGCGGGGGCACTCTCGAGAATAGTGACCTTGTGTCCAGCTTGTGCCAGAGTATACGCAGCGCTAAGACCTCCTAGGCCACAACCTACGACGACAATGTTTAAAGCCAAGGACGCTTTGCGGCCTTGGTACAGTTCTGCAGACTAAAGACGTGGCCATGAGAGACGGTGTATACACTATAATGGCCAAGTTACTCACGGCGATGGGTTTAGTGCCCCCGACTGGGATAGGGATGGAAGTTGCCTGTGAGATCACAGTCAGTCTATGCAATGATCAGTAGGACAGTATACTTGCCATAGAGAATGAGAGGGATGGAAAGGTACGAAACTGAAATATGTCACCTGCATCTCAAGTGGCGAATTAATATAGGCAAAGACATCTGCTGTTAAAAGATTGTGCGGGTGTGACCCGTCCGTGTTATAGGCTGTCACTGTTTTGCCGCTTACTACTTGGGCGTTGCGGAGGTAAAGCCATTTTCGAGCACTGCATGTCTGATTTCATTTCTTAATCTAAGCGGATAAATATTCGCCATTGGGTTTGTCTTTCCCGCTACAAGTTAGCTTGTTCATCCAAATCGCCGTTGTGCATCCAAGCGATGTGGACTCGTGTATCGTAGAAAGGGTTGATGCGGTCATTATAACCATTTAACCACCATTAATCCGAACTACTCGCTCTCAGCATCGAGATTGGTCACAGACAATTCAATGCTACACCCTGTCCTAAACTCAATATCGATCGACAGTGTTGTTGTCGGTCATCGTGGGTCCCTTGAGCTTATTAACGCTGCTGAGCCCAGAGCGATCAAGGTACTGACTGGACTGACCATTCAGGTGAATTGGTCAGGTCCATATCCAAGGTATAAGTTTAGCAGATTCACTCACTTTTAGCTTGTTGCCATGAGGTTCGCAGCCTGGTGAGAGCATTATGCAATGCTAAATTCTACTTACAGACCACCGGTTCCGACGATAGGTTTCCTTGAGTGAAAGTAGAGCCAGGATGAACGAACAGGCGAGCAAATTTAGCCTTTATAGTGCATCTCCTCGAAACAGCCAATACGCTTTCTGCCAGCCACGGTCCGCCAGGCAAGAAGCTGATCCGACGGCTTGTCGACATAGAAAAAGCTGCGAACAAAGTAGAACGAGAAACAAGATATGTTCCGAACACTCTACTAAAAGGTTATACTTATCTAGCCGTATGTCAAGGCGACAATGAGCTCCTAGGCGCTGTCGAGTTCGGAAAACATTGGGGTGAGTAATTGTAAGCTAGGGTCGCTGGCTTGCTGGGACTTGGCATTGGGGGTTTGGAACCGAAAGGGAAAATCAATAAACCTGTCGCTGGGTGCAGAACCTCCGGTGCCGTGAGAAAAATATACCTTTTGCGGATACCTTATCAGTTGGACGAAACGGTAATGGTTTGATGGCATCCAGTTTCATTTGGATGAACTTTTCATGAGTCTGAACTTGTGACGCTTGCTAACTGTCAATGACTGACGATGTTACCCGTTCTCTCCTGCAGGCTAATCACAATAATTTAATCAACGAATACCTCGCAAACGTTCTAAATATTTCCGCGGTCCAAAAAACGCTAGTCGACGATGTGTTGCCCCATATCAGGGACGAATTTCATCTACCACAGGAGGATGTAGCTTGGGCTCATGAATGGCTTCAAGATACAGGTAAATTCACGTACATCTTGGTGATACAAAACAAACCGCTTATTGCGGTCCCTGACAACCTCCTGCAGCAACGATTTTCCGAATTTTGAGAGTACGTTCTAGTATCCGAGGTGTTTCATGTTATTACTCTTGACCTTGACTCAAGCAATCCTGTCATAGCGCCATAGATTTACCCGCTCATTCACTATCGAAGCCATCAGAACTATTATCCTGTGGCGCTTGAATGTTTTACGCCCCGTCCTCCGTGTACCGCAACCAGGCTTACTCCATTGCCTTCCACCGTCTGTAACAGACCTGTTTGGCCGGCCTATTGTGTTCCTAAAAGTATCTTCCCTTGATGAACTTAAGCAAGATGCCAAGGACGTACTATTACCCGCCATTGAACAGCTCCGTCTTCATCTGCAGTCAATCAACAAACATCGCGACACGGCAACATCCGTTGTCTTGCAATTCGTCTTTGTAGTAGACCTGCAAGGAGTTTCGTTACATAGCTTCGTGCGTAAACTAACATATTATCTTTTGGATAATGCGTCTGTGGTTCTGAACCGGGATCACAATGACAGAATGCCGAGCTGATTTCATGGCTCATGAGAGAAGTCATTCCTCGCTTCCCTGGAATGTTAGCAGCAGGTTCGTTTTTTTATGTCGTTCCGACTCATCGGAAGTACCAAACAATCCCTACCGTACCTTTTTTTTAATAGTTTTTTTGCTTAACTATTCATGGGCACACTCCGGCATGTGGTCTATCGCGAAGTGAGTCCCTTGATTCCCAATTCTTCCGTTGTTTACCGATGATCGGCCAGACGAATCTTGCCTGTATCCGCTATTTCCCGTGTGTTCTTTCCTTCTCAGGACGAACTACTTCAGATCTTCTCTCCCTCTGCGCTGCCACAAGGTACGCTAGAGATAGGGTAGACATGATCTGATTTTAAACTGAAAAATCTCTATCGTGTGTTTAGATTATGGTGGTTTGCTTCCTGTATTGGACAGTATTGATGATCCTCTCCCGCGACTTGACCTTGCGCCTCCATCGCCTGATCTCCGACAACCCCAGCCATCACATTTAGACAGTGCAGAAGTCACCATGCCAACATCTCTATCACGGACACCGTCAACCATCTGTATTCCGCCCACCTCTTTCCTAAATCCTTTTTACGGCTATCCCATCCTTACATCGTCAAGGCACCCTCACATATTCCGACCTACCCGACGGCGAAAACGCGATCTTCTTCGTACACTCGCTTTCCTCTGGTGGCGTCGATGGGGTATACGAACACTAACCGCCCTCTGCATCATCGTCAGTCTTCTGATGGTACGGCCTCGGCTACGGCGCTGGCTTCCTGTGATTCCTGCCATTAATACTGGGAGAAAGATGGCCTTATGGCAACAGTTGCGGCTGAACTGGTTTGCTTATAGGCTAAACAGGTGAAGAGTTCAATAATATACTTGTCCGCAGTTATTATTTACCGTTTGAAAGTAACGATCATATATGATGATTGCCGGAAAACAGCGTTGCTACGCTTTCTGCGGACATTCATGAAAATCACCCCCAGATACATCATGCAGATACACGCACATATCATGCGTGATGGATCCGAGTCAGTCAGTAGGACACACCATACGTCAGTGCACGCTGGTAGCTGGTAGGCGCCGGAATGACGAACACGTGCAAATCGACACGCAATAATATGGCAGGCAGGATACTACATATATGAGTGGGTATCGTATCGGGCTTCATAATCTAGCAGTCAAGCGGAACAGATATGCGTGTGCGTGTTGCTACAACCTTGGCGCCACTGTCACCGCCGGTAATATAACGACTGGGATCTATATTCTGTCTGGGACTCGTGGTTACTGTGTGATCGATATAGACTATAGGAAGTATTCGGGCAGCTAGGGGACGCCATGGATCAGCGGGTGGGACACACGCCGGAAGAGAAGTCCGGAAATTGTCGTGACGCACCTTCCCTCCTGCGTTCTGTGCGACTTGATGACTCGGCCCGTCGCGCTCATTCTCGGGTGCAGCCTCGAAAACGTTGAAGTACATGCTCTCGCCCGGACCCACTTCCAGTATGCTCGCGGAGTTGCCACAGCGATAACAGTAATTAGGTGCAGACCATACTGTTGAGAGATGCTTATCAAAGAGCGACGAGTAGCCCTCCATACATAGTTGATGAGCGCGGAGGATATGGGACATTTTGTTCGCCTCGAGGAATTTGTGAACGACACCTGACCCAAATGTGTATCCTGCGCCTCTGTCGTCATTTGATAGCGAGGTGTTTGAACAGATGACCCGTTAAGCGAGCGGGGAACAAGTATTTTGAATGAATGAGTGCCCGTCTGGAAAGACGTCGTTTATGATGTGGGAATAAGACCAACCTTGGTGATATTGCGAAATCTTCCTTCTCGGCATCAGGATCAGACCACACAAGGTCTGCCATTGGGCCTTCATGTGGGATTTCTGTACGAGATGAGGACGTCAAGATCAGGTATAAGATAAAAAGATACCAACCTCGGAACCGATCGACGACCTTAATTTGATCAACGGAGTGGATAGACGGTGAAAGCCCTACAGAGGACAAATGTGAGGTAAAAGCCAAGTAAAGCGGGGATCTGCGTGGTGAGTACCTCCATGGACACAAAATATCCGATCGTCAATTACCACGGAGAGTGTCAAGAAGTCGAACATGTCGGTAAAGTAAGTCCATACGTGCGATGAGCCATACTTCCGGACACATTCGGTGTAGAAACCGTATGTCTAGGTTAACTTTGCATGAGATGGGTGCCGAGGGAGAGGACATCGGGTGGAGACTAACTTGTGTCACCGCCCTCGATTCATGATTGCCACGAATTAATTGAACGCGGTCAGGGTACCTGAGCTTGAGACACGTAAGGAGGGAAATAGTCTCAACGCTGAATAGACCACGGTCCACGTAGTCCCCTGAAGTTGAGGGGTAACATGTCAGAAACGAGGGTGCCTTCAAAGTGGAGTGCAGCTAACCCAAGAAGAGGTAGTTGGTGTGAGGAGCATATCCGCCTATCCGGAATATTTCTATGAGGTCGTAGAACTGACTTAAGTTCAGGTGAGTCTCCGAACCTGGGTCCAGTTGGAGTATGACACACTCACCCGTGTATGTCTCCAACCACGGTAACTGGAGCACTAACATGGACCACGTTTGATTCGCGCATCAAAACCTCTTTTGTTTTCTCGCATATTTCTCGCAACAAAGCTTCGTGCAGAAGCTGTTTACGGAGCAATTGCTGTATGCACGCATCCAAATCGAAGGGTGCCATTTCCGAGCGTATGTTATATCTTTTGGTTTTGAGTCTTCAATAATAATTTCGGAAGGAGTCATATCATGATCGTGATTCAGCCACACTTTCCATTTGGCGATGTTTGGCAGCACCCTTAATTGTTTCCGCTCCTCCAAACGTGAATAACACCCATTTCCAATGATTTCAAAATTCGATTCCAGTCAGCGCAGCTAGATCTTTTTTTGGCCACGATTGAATACCCTTCAGGAAGTCGAGGACAAAGTTAAGTTTCCGGTTAAACGGAGGAAATTTTTACTGCCAGCATACGCGTGCCTTGTCAAGGCCATGTACGATCGGGTCCTCGAGGTAACCACGTTTACGGTTCTGTAATTCTTTGTGTACCCCAACGGACGTCACAAGAAGGTACGTGTCATAGAGATGGCCAAGATCTCCTAACCTTCACCCTCCTGCTCCTCCGCTTCTCCATATCGTTATTGTTTCAATTTCGCGCACGGAACATAAAATATCGCCGCTCGATTCTACCACGACATCCGCCTCGCTTGAAATATCACAGAAAAGCCCTCAGGCACTTTTTTGTCCGATTTGTATGGTTCTTCATTGGAAAGGGTGTATCATATGCGGGTCTAGCCTCGATGGTTGTGTCCTGTGTTCCGGATCGCGCTGTGGTCGACCCTCGATACGCGGCCACAACATAAAATCTGTTTATAACTGTTTTCAGTCCAGCGAGTATCGGTCGGCTCCGAAGAATGCAAGATGATTCCGAGGACAAATGCACGTGCACATGAGGAGCCGGCTTCTCTTCTTTTACACTAAGTGGACCAAGATTGACCAGACAACGCGGCCACGTCTGGCCACGTTCTTTTCATAGTTATCGCGAGATGGACCATCGCATACCACATCGGAGGCGTGGTTTCCGAGGCAAAAGAGGCTAGATAAATTCTTTTGCTGGATATTCGGGTGATTTGTAGTCAGTATGGTGATACGTTTTCTACGTTTAATTGGTCATCCATCAGACGCGCGGGGGAATATCAGCATGGACTTTGTGGAATTCCGCAGCTCCAAATACCGGTGTTGGGTGTGTAAGTGGTGTGTAGTAATGCGCGCTGTTAGCTTCAGGCTCTCTCTCGTCCTCCGCCAACTTTTCGGTACACAATTTCCATCAATATCTCTGCAGTGATCGGGGAAGAGCGGTCACACGACGTGCGACGGCAACGTCCCGTGTGCGCTGCCAGCTGTGCACGAATCCTACGCGCTGCCAGACCGACAGCCAAGATGCTACAAATGCCCCGTAATATGGTTATTTTTGTTATTGGCCCTTAGAAATACAGAGAGTGACATCAACGCAAAACAGGGCCGAGTTCATAAGGGGTACTTTCCGCTTAGCGTTAGATGAAACGAACATGTCTGCAACCGTTGCTGAGGAGGGTCATGTCACTGTAATATCAACGATGCCGTATAGATTCCAGCAAACATATCCAGATCCAACTGTGATATATAGTTCCTTACGAAAACAGGGCCGATCCGAGTCGATCTAAAGGCAGCTTTTTCAGGAACTTCTTCTCCTCAATCTTACTAGCTTGACATGCATCGTCTGTGCTCAAGGATCTTTTCCCGTTATCGAAATTGGAGACGTCCGCGTTCTCAATACACAGCTTTTTCCTCGGTTTGTCCAGTTCAGATCTCCATATTCCTCGCTGGACTAATTTTTTCCAAGCTCCCAAGGCTCCATGCCCTTGCCGAGAATCCATCCTCGCAAGGCCATTGGTCAGGCGGCAAGTACCACCGACTCTCCCCCATCTCTGACATCCCAGGCTCCAATATCGAAGCGAATATTCCCTCTGATGACTATTTCGCTCTGTGATTTTTTTCGTAGGCTTAGCCCGCCAAAATGGGCTCGCCTCCGTTGGAGTACGCCTTTAGGAGCCGGAATGATACAGGCATGCTACCATCCCGGGTTTACTACCCTTTCAGAGGTAATGATTTAGTAACCGCTCAATTCATTAAGGTACGTTGCTAGGACATGCTATGACAGGCAACACCCAAGCATTGTCTATGCAAACGTATAAAAGGCTCGAGCTGCCTGGGGTTTCGTGGTAAATCCCAATACCATCATTCACCGTCCATCATCCCACCATGCAGGACAACAATTCGTATGGTCATCACATACATCAGCAATCCCATCAGCCCTCTGCTCCCCACCACCGGCAGTCGCTCTCAAATCATTCAAACGAGTATTCCCCGGCATATCCTGCGCATCAATCTCCCACTCATATGGCGTCCTATCAGTCAGGATCGTCGTCTTCCCAAGGAGGAACATACCTAGGTAAGCGTCTCTCGGCCGTTTCTGTCAATGATCTAGACCTCGTTAACATTACGTCTCAGGAAGTCCCCCTGCTGACATTTTACATCCTCTTCCGTTCTCGAGCTATCCCCAGCATAGCTCGTCTGCTGCAATGGATATTCGCCGAACATATTACGATCCGAATGCAACGGCACAATCGTATTCCCAACCATCGCATACTTTGCACTCCTCTCAGTACCAATCTGCACCCTCGAATCATGTGGTGTCTCATGGCCATCATCATAGTGCACAGATGCACTCTCCACAATTCGTTCCTACCCCCTCGCAAGCATACCAGGCCTACTCACATGCGAATACAGTCACATCGACGTCGCACCGGCCTCGGTCTACCGTTGATCCATATTATCACATGTCCCCCAATGCGCAGCACACCTCTCACTCGCATTCGCACTCACCACCATATCCTACAAGATCTGCTCATCCATCTTCCGCGCCTCCGTCCGTGCCGCTGGTCAGTGGTGATCGCTACCCTTGCGAGCTCTGTGACAGGACATTTACACGCTCGCATGATCGGAGAAGGCACTACGAAACCGTGCATGCTCCCGTACCAGTCGTGCACCGCTGCCGTTATTGCAATAAGGATTTCAGTCGCGCCGACTCGCTTAAACGCCACTTGGACAACGGATGTGAAGAGAGACGGTAAATTATTCTCCGATAGATTCATCATACACGCTGAATCGGAGAGAGCTGCTGGAACTTCTTCTTTCCTTCTTCCATTCGAACCCTACTGTCCATTCCATATAGTCCTTGCTATTCGTGTGCTTTTTGGACATCTCACTTGTACTTATCTGTATTTTGTGTTTGCGTTAGACTCGGAAGGATCTACTCGTAGTTTTTCCCCATATCATACCATCCTGTTCCTGATTGGAACCCGCCGACATCACTACAAAAGGGCATTCGACCACAAACGTACATTGTACTTATACACCGCACATATATATTTATACACGAATAGGATTTGGGAGCTCCCTGGGCACAAGCTGTCGTTCCACGAGTTTCCAGAACAAAGGGTCTTTCGAAGCTCGACCTATATGTACACATCGGAAACGGTGTGCCGAACAAGTTACAGTTGGGCGGTTACCTTCGCGCCCACATGCTCTCTGGTTTTGTGCTAGCGCTCTGAATCCGTTGCATACCTACATATCGAAAATACCCCCTCTCACCGTTTCTAGACGTCGGGATCGTCAAGCGCCTACAAATCGGTGGCAATGGAGGATATCAAAGTTTGAGCAAGATCCTAGCAGTATGCCCCAGACCGGTACACAATTACTTTTTGGACCGGTACAGGATGCGGGTTCGAGAACCTTGCTCCTGAGGACGGTAACTTAAGCAATGATGCTCCACTATGGCTCGGCCGGAGGGGCATCGCTGAACCAAAATTCACGACCGGCAAGCATCGCGATATGATGAGTACCGGTTCGTGATAGATATTTCTTCCCTCACTTTTTGACGGGCTGGATGTAAGGGTCGTCGTGTTCCCTTTTAGGGTGATCGCCGCTGGCCAGTGGCTGCGGACCATTCCGCCGCTGCTTCCACAGGTCGGTCGGGAATTGCTGTCTCAGAGATAAGGCTTGATGGTGATTAACTTAAATTTCCGGGAAAGGGTGTATCGCATCGCCCATAAATGATGAATATGACAAGCTAGCGCTTAGCGCCTGCAAGAGGGAATGTGAAACGGGATATCACGGCGTGTCAAGGGAAAAGTCATCAGGCTGCTCCGCGGATATGCAAATGGAGAAAATGCTTACACTGAGTGCCGAAAGTACTGGATTCCGTGTCTTGATATAAGGTATCTGTGCAATATGTACGTGCCAAATGATGTTATCTGCAGAATATACATACGTTCGCGATCATCAAATTGTTTGGCAGTCATTAAACACTCTCAGAGATCCTCGGACCAAGACAGCCTCTTCAATCTCGCCGAAAACGGATTATGGCCTGGCAATTTGAAAGATGGCTGACGGATATTCGCATGAATTGAGTGACAGCGGGCAGACATACGTGATACTTACGGTAAGCAGTTGTGATCGACTTTCTATATTCAGGCTCTTGCGCAGCTGTACTTTATGTATATGAGCGCTTTACTGGTCGCAGCTTGGCATGAATTGTCCTTTGTCATGAGATTGGATTGGGTTGAAACATAATCCAGCTTATACGGGATCTCAGTCCGGCCGAGAGCATGCGTTAATGTGATATCATAGAGATCGAGATACGATCGAGTGAAGGTTTCATGTTTGATTGCGGCAAGGTCCGCGAAACGAAAATCTGGGGCAGAAATGTGGAAAATATGGGGGTGCATATCAGTGCCCACGCAGAGTACAACAATAATGTGTCAAGGAACGAAACAACTCAGTTTTCTTCATCCTCCGAGCCACTGTCGTCATCGCTTCTTGTGACACCACTCCTCTCGTCTGCCAAACCTTCTATCCTGACATCTTCTCCGCCGTGTTCGGCTCCTTCACCTCCTTCATTTTCCGCTTCTTCGCGCTTTTTGTTCAGTTTGTCGATGACTTTATCGGCTCGATTAAAAATACCCCCTGTTGGGGCCCCACATGCTAAGCATTTCGGTGTTTTCGCGAAGCGTTTTATCGCACAAGCAGAACAATAATAGTGCCCACACCGAGTTACGACTGGATCTGTGTAGGGCTTGCGGCAGATCAGACATGCAAATGGGATATCTTCGTCATCAGAATCCGATCCTGACACATCCTCAACCTGTTTACGGGGATTTTCGGCCAACTTATCGAGCTGCCACCCTGCAAGGTCTACAAAAGAGTGTCATTCATTATATTAAGGCGGAAGGAAAGAGGGGACAACTTACATGTACCACGATCGTGCAGAAACTTACACGTATCACCAAAGCCACAATAACCCGTTTCTGTACTTCAGTGTGAGTAAACCTCGCGCAACCAAAGGGCATAACATTAAACACCTTTATAGTCCTTGCAAACATCTGGTTGATAGTCCACAATAGTTACTGTACGAATAGTGTTCGTGCTCCGCTGCGGGCCCACTCGCATCGCTTTTGGGACATCCTCACTCTTTTTCAGATGAGTGCGATAGGCTTTCTGTCCTCTATACTGCCCATCGTCTGGAACATCATCTTCCTCGTCACCTCTTTCGGCCTTTTCTGTTTTCTGCCGCTTAGCGAGTAGTTCTAGCGCTTCATCCCCTGCCAAAATTTCCAAAGCAGCATTCATATGCGAACCGGCCGCCGTCCATTTTACGTCTGGTCCCTCTCGTTCTGGCTCGTCGCCATCTCCAAGCTCTCCTGCGCGTCTCTGTGAAGCAGTGCGTTTTGATCCAGCACTGAGGAGATTACCGGTGGCCTTTTTCGAAGGCAGAATGACTTCGGATTTTGAGGACGAAGGAACAGGCGCTGAAATCGCAACATCAGTTGGTGACCGTTGGCGCGTAGTTGTTGGTCGGGATTTTCCCTTCTTGAAGAATGGAACTTTGACTTCACCGCTGGCCATAGTGGGGGTTATAGATAGAGATAGAGATTAGTATTCGGTGATTTCTGGTCTTCGTGCTTGAGTTATCAAGTTCTGGAAGTTATTGATTTGCAGTGAGCTGACAATTGCTTTGTCAGCGATTAGTAATTGGCGGCTTGGCTTTCTCATCTTTTCTCATTTGCTTCCGCTTCCACAAAGTGATCGACATCATGCATCATGCATCAATGGTCATATTTACGATCATCATGATTTTTTTTAGTCGGCATCTTTCCAGAAACCTCGCCAGCTCTGTTGGACTTGTGATGGAAACCCTCTTCAAAAGTACGATCCACCGTTCTACCTGCCTTAAGTATAATTTAGTTGGCATCTCACGGTAGCTATTCGTAGGATGAGTCTCAAGACCAGTCCGTGTTTAACTGCAATTATCAAGTGTCTCTACTACTCATGAGGTGGCATAAATGTATAACGCGTCTGCAACGAGAGACCGATTTCCCCGCGGTCTGGAAGCACCCAGAACAACAGGAATAATATTCCTATCGTTATTTTTTCAATTACCTGAGATATCGAAAGTGCGTGTCCATGTGAGGAGATGCTGATGCCTGTCTAATACCGCTTGTAAATTACATTGCCCCTCAAAGCAACACAGCATGAATACCTTTTGGTTCGCGCGAACCATCATACACGAAATAGCCGTCATTGATGGTGATAACGAAGATTGAGCGCTGGTTAGTCATTCACGTCAGCCATGCTCTGTGCCTTTCGTTCAGTTGACAGCAGTTTCCTTTCATCACCGAACATGTATATCCACGGCATCTCATCTGAGATCATACTCGGGAAATGTATGACCTGCCAGCGCCAGTGTTTACCAATGCACCGGCGCAAGGAGTGAGTTGATTCATTCTGTCTTCAAAGGACATCATTTTTCAGGTAAGTTCGGTGAACAGCCCTATTATAATTATGATCGTTCTATGTAATACTTACAGCCATCATGCAGCAATGCATCAAGGCTCGCGGATAGCATAGTCACTAAATGATAGATAGTACGTGCTGTCAATCGAAGTGTAGTATTCGAGTCTTTTCCCTGAGCGGTTAGTATGGTATCTTCACTCCATAATTTGTGTGATCGTCGCTCTCCGGGATTGCATGTATATGGTGCTCTTGAGTATAAGTACATTTGCTTCCGAACAGAATTTACAATTATTGCACTAGCAAAATATAAAAATCAACACGTGACCTGGAATGGCTGTTTGGGAATCGGCCGAATTTTGGCCCGACTTATACACTAACGTCCAGGGCACTCATGCCTTCCGAAACACTGCGTTATGGCCGAGCTGTGGAAGGTGAACATTTCGAGGAAGAATTAGAACAGATCAGGTATAAATCTCTCTATGTTGTATTTGACACTTGTTCAATGGCTTTATTATTTGTAAATGATTTTACAGGCGCTATCAGGACTTCACGACAATAGGTGTGTGCACACATACTGTATCAGTAGTACACACTTATTGAACAGTCGGACGTTCCGCATGCAATTATATACGCGCGTTTCCCTTCCAGATTGGATACAAGACTCCATCATCGAACGCAACAGGCGAATACGCAATGCAACGTATTCTCGAACTGCGTATAGAGGGCCTCGCGGGGAGATTACACCCGCATGGATATGGGCACAATTCCGGAAATTCTTAGGTGCGGGAGAGTCGTGGTTTGTAATCACTCTCGTCGGTATGCCCCTGCGTATATCTTATATCTCAATCTTTTACTTACATCTCGATCTCCACTTCGCAGGCATTTGCATTGGCATCAACGCCGCGCTCATATCCATCATTACTGAATGGCTATCAGATATCAAAATGGGTTATTGCTCAGACGGATGGTGGCTGAACCAGCAGTTTTGTTGCTGGGAAGTGGAGAGCGACCAAGAGTTCTGTGCGTCGTGGCATTCGTGGAGTACAGTTACAGCTGCTCGGTGGCCCATATACGTCATTTTCGCAGTATGTACCATATTCTCTCTTCATATTGTGGCTTTTCCCTGCTAAAATTAACTTCAAGGCAATATTCGCGTTCGTAGCTGCCCACCTTGTTCGTACCATGGGGAAATATGCCGCCGGCTCTGGTATTTCCGAGATCAAATGTATTCTCGCTGGTTTTGTGATGCAAGGCTTTCTGGGATTTGCTACATTCTTTATTAAAAGTATCACTCTTGTGAGTTTCTCGTTTCAACGTTGGCTTCATCGTCTTTTCAGGAAAGTGCATACTAAGTTGCGGCTATAGCCTCTGGTTATCGCATCCGGCCTCTCAGTTGGAAAAGAGGGTCCATCAGTGCATGTTGCGTGCTGTATTGGATCCCTCCTGGCGGGTTTCTCGTCACGCTTCTCTCGCAGTCAAGGTCAGTGGATGACAGGAGCAAGTTTGCTGTTGGAGCTCAATACAATATTGGGCAGGTAAGATGAGGGAGATTATCACTGCCGCAAGTGCAGCTGGTGTTGCTGTCGCATTCGGTTCACCTATAGGCGGCGTACTGTTTTCCATCGAGGTATACTATCTTTCGGGTTGTTATCGTAAGGAAAACTTACAAGGCGACCATCAGGAAATGAGTTCCATCTTTAGGATAAAGACCATGTGGCGGAGCTTTGTGTGCGCTCTTGTTGCAACTTTCACCTTATCTGTGCGTATCATTTGATCATGTCATTGGAGCTCATTTGATATAAAATGCTGATCTTGTCATTCGATCAAGGTCATGAATCCCTTCCGAACAGGCAAATTGGTTCTGTTTCAGGTCACGTACAACCGTGACTGGCACTTTTTCGAGATCATATTCTTTGTCATCCTAGGAATCTTCGGAGTACGTCTAACCTACATTCACCCCCCCTGCACGGGTTGATTGTCTCTTATCTTCTCGTTATCAGGGTCTGTACGGAGCTTTCGTCGTAAAATTTAACATGCAGGTCTCAGCTTTCCGGCGGAAACACCTGGCAGAGCACGGTGTAGCGGAAGCCGTCATACTTGCAACCCTTACCGCCATCGTCAGCTATTCAAATCGTTTCCTCAGGATAGATATGACCGAAATGATGTCCATTCTCTTTCGCGAATGTGAAGGTGGCGGGGACTACGATAACCTTTGCCAGTACGTTTCCAATTGTTGTTTGCTGACCCATCTTTCTGCTCAACCGATCCTACATGAATAAGACTATCAGCCCAATGGCCTATGGCGAACTCGCTCCTTCTCGCCACCTTCATCCGCACGGGTTTCGTGGTTATTTCATACGGGTCCAAAGTTCCTGCGGGTATATTCGTACCTTCTATGGCCGTAGGTGCGACCTTCGGACGCATGGTCGGCATCATGGTCAAGGCCATGTATCGGTAAGCGGCACTCTCTGATCTCCCCTCATCTTACAGCATGTTAATAATATAAAACAAACCTTCCACAGCGCCTATCCACAGTCCGGGATCTTTGCGTACTGCGACCCAGACGTGCCGTGCATCACACCGGGAACATACGCCTTTTTGGGCGCCGCGGCAGCTTTGAGTGGCGTTATGAGGATCACCGTTACCGTTGTGGTTATTATGTTTGAGCTCACGGGAGCGTTGACGTATATCCTGCCCACAATGGTGAGTAATGGGCAATACATATATGTAGCGTGGTTTGCGTTTTGCGTGTTTACCTTTATACTTGCCCGCGCACAGATCGTGATATTGGTTACGAAAGCTGTTGGTGACTTTCTGGGAATGCGCGGGATCGCAGATGAATCGATCCGATTCAATGGATATCCGATTTTGGAGACAGATGATCATGCCATTGATGTGCCCGGTGAGCCGCGCCTCCATTAATACATCAACTCTTTACCTCTTATTTTATTCTCCCTTACTCCAATCTGACTTTTGCTCTGGCTGGGTTCATTCGGGAAAGTTTCGGAGGTGATGAAAAAAGATTTGGATACCTTATATGTATCTGGCATGTGTGTCGCTGATGTTGGTGAGCCCCACTTCTCCGCATGGAAGCTAATTTTCGGAGATTATCAGCGACTGATCTTTTTCTGCAGAGGACTTACTGGGATCTACGAGCGTGAAAGGATTCCCAATCGTCACATCAGAGTCAACCCGAACACTTGCAGGGTATATCGGAAGAGCAGAGCTACGCTATGTGCTAGGTAGGCGAACTTTTCCACTATACTAGCTTGTTTCTTCGCATTCACGTGCTGTTCCTACCACCACTCACCCGTGTCACGCAGATAAGGCTCAGAATATGGGCGATGTCTCCCCCGACACACCATGCTCGTTTACACGCCAGGCTTCCGATCAGGACGACTTCGTCCTATCCGGGGTGACTTCCGGATCTGCGCTGGGTGCTGAGGAAGAGGTCGCCACGGAATTATTAGAAACGACGGCATCTAATGACGTCTTGAAGATATGGCCTTGGGTGAATCAGGTATGGAGCCCGCAGGTTTCTCCGTTCCACTGCACAGAAGATGGCTGACGAAGTGCTATTTCATAAGACCCCACTGACAGTTTCCCCTCGGTTACCGCTGGAGATCGTGATGCAGTTGTTTAAACGAATGGGGTGCGTGCAATGTCACTCACAGTGCTTTGTTTGTCTGCCCATTCCTGTGCTTGTCTTCTTTCGACATATAACGTGGTCTATATTTGCCCCGTGGATCGCGGCTGACTTTTGCTTCTCCGACTCCCCAGGCCCCGTGTTATCCTTGTTGAAGAGCAGGGGATCCTAAAAGGTCTTGTAACCATAAAAGATGTACTGCGCTTCACAGCGACAGAGAAACCCACCGCGAATGGCCCAGCTTCGGACTGGGACGCAGGCGAACTCGATGCAGTGCTTGAAATACTTTGGACATGGGCAGCCGACGTGTTGGATAGAAGTGTGGCGTGGAGTAGACGACTTGTAAGACGGTGATGGCATGGTTTGGTTATCCTTTTATCTTCTTCTCTGTCCACACATACTCATTATCGCTGGACAGTGTCAGATGGAGCGATCTATTTATGTTTCCATACTTCATGTCATCCCATAGCGACTTAGTGTCAATCTGACCAGACCGGTGGCATCACGCCTCAAGCCCTATATCTCGCCCCACAGCGCACATCCCGGCAATTTTTCATTCACAGCCTCACTACCTTCCCACTGAACTTGAACCTAGATCACCATATTTCAAACCCAGCGGCTGTATAGGGTTTTGAAGGGTACTGACGTCATTGTCCGCTTACACACAACAACCAAACGCGATCGCGATGGCACGAGTCAACCACTGCTGGCTGAGATCCAAATACGAAGTCGACGGTTATAAAGCGTTGCTTTCTCTAAATTTCTCATCAACTGGATTTCCCCACCTAAAAGCCTGAGAACGGAATCCCGACTGCTAACATCAACGTCGATTGATAAATTTGAGCTTGGACGACTTTTGAAACTGGAACATCTCACATCCACATTCTGCACTCCGAGCCGCAGCACAATCCTCAAATTTTGACCAGTCAAGCTTAGCTTTTTGCTCCAGTATTATTCATAATGGTGTTCCCCGCAACCGAGCCTGCTGTCCTTCAATATTCGCAAGAACTTGCTGCGTATACACTCAATCAGCTCGAGCTCTGGCGTACGGCCCTTGAGCTCAAGACATCTGGGAATAGATCGTCGTCTCCTTCACCGAACCACGGGCACAGGCATACTCACAACCAAAAACGACGCAGCCAAGGTATGTTCTAGTTTCTTTTCTAGAATTAGTTCATACCGACTTTCAACCTGTACTTTTATCGGTTGACTTTTTTTTACTCAGTTTCTGTCTTGATTTGCTAGCTATGGATTTTAATTGTTGGTCTAATACATCGTCTGTTTGTTTTTTTCAGTTCGAGCTGACAGTCCAAGGCGGAGCCAACCAACTGCGACGAGCGCATGATCATGTTAATGGACGGGATAATGTTCCACGTTCATAAACCTTTGTCTTATTTCACCCATATTGTTTGTGAGCTTCTTCTGCCCAACCTACTTTTTACTGACGAACCATGACAGGGACTTGATCACTGGCTTTGCTCACGCATTAAGGTTTCTCTGATGCTGTATATCTCATCCCCAACAAGAGTTAACAATACTGCATAAATATTCTGCATAAATATTATACCTCACCACATGTACTATACTACACTACTTCCAGCCTTATATGTTGTTGTATTATCTGATCTTTTGGTGTAGCCTTAAGCCTTTAATCCAACATTATTAATTCGCTCAGTGAGTCTGGCAAGGAGTTGAATTCGTCATCATTGCATGCTCATCCACGCTCAGTTTTTGCGTGAGTTACACATATGTATTCAGTAAGCTATCGAGTACCTGCTCCTGTATGTAGAGGGTGACTTTGGATACACGGACACTTCTTTGTATCCAATCCGCAGGGGGACAGATGGAGTTCTCGGGACAGGGCCTTCCCGGAGCGCTGCAACTTTCAATGCAAGAGTTACTCCTAACTTCTCAGCATCTTTCACTCCAATAGGCTCTCGTCTGTTCGCCAGCTTCTCCAGTGCCGGTAATAGCCATTCATCGACGTCATATTTTTCCGATAAGGAAAGCTTGTCGACTGGGTCCACCTTCATGGCGCCTAGGCTCTCAATAGCTTGCTTTCTCGCACTCTTGAATCCCCACCTGTGGGATAATTTAAGGACAGCTTTCCATTCCCCAAATGATTCTGGTAAATTCTTGGGCCTCCCGTAGCTTCAGTTTCGGACAAATGAGCATGGTGCTAAAATATATACCAACGGTGTTGTACTCACTTTTGGAAGAGGACTTTCAGTAGCTGCCTGAACTCGTCGTGTTTGATGGATTTGAGGCGGAGGGGATTTTCATCGCTAGAGCCATCTTCCTGTGCACGTGGGGGAACAGGACGCTCTAACCTTTGTCGAAAGACATACGATCCGTCTATGAAAGGTTGGCGAGGTACCCGGAATAATGTGTCTTCCACCTGATAAGTTACAATGAGAGTAGCGTACAAATATTTGAAGTGACCTACCAGGAAGACTACATTAGCGAAATAGAATGTTTCATCTCGTCGCATTTGTCCTAGTATCTTCGGATGAGGGCTCTGGAGCAGATGAGAGGGACAGCTTTTGGAGAGGACAACTAACGATTTCGCTTGGGCGAATATATAGAAACTTTCCCTTCTGGCGCTTAGACACAAGTTGCTGTCTGATATATATCCACAGCAAGCCAAAGGGCTTTAGGGGACAACAGACGCATAACCCTTGATGAGATTCTTCTTTTCCAGATCTACTTCACAGCTCGGTCCAAAATCAGATCAAGGGCTCGTTATAACTTCAGGAATTTAGGGGTAATGATGAACAGGACGAGGGACGCTTTTGACATTCAGCGTGACTACAAATCGTGTTCGAATCGAGAAGATCTCCAGTGATTCGATTGAACGCCTCAAGCAATGGGGGAGTCATTTTTAATCTGATGCTTGTGGGGTTGATACTAGACGGCATCATTGTATGAATACTTTTTGCGCAAAAGCACTTACCTTTTGTAACCAGGACTAAAGTATCGACGAGCGAAATGCGCACCATCATCCTGCTCACTCAGGCGCGTCGCCGTGTGTTTTCATTAGTCCATCGGTCCAACTTTCTTCTGTCACATGACCGTAATTGTAGAGACCACCTCTTGCCTAACATCCTTAATCGATATCACGGCCCATAATTCAGGAGAAAAACATTGGCTGGGAAAGGTCATGATGTCATATTTTGCATGTTTATATGAGGGCGAAGAAGTGGCAAAGGCAAATAGCATGAACATCGAGACGAAAACCTATCATTATGCAGTGCCCTAATCCCATCCACTTGCAGCAGGCTCCTGTGCTCCCCACCCTCCAGCACCGGAAGGCTCTGCTGACCAGTCGGTGGTGCCTGGTGCAGCATCAGCAGACCAGTCAAGAGCACCTGTTTGGCATATTTAGCTGGATGGCACGAGTGACCAAATTTGCACATACCACCATCCTGAGCAACCAAGGCAGGGTTGATAGCACCCTGTTGAGGAGCAGAGGTGACATCCCATTCTGACAGGCCACCCGCAGCTTCGGGCTCAGCAGCGGCGAGTTTAGCCTGAGCTTCCTCTTGTTGCTGTCTCTCAACTTCTTCGGGATCACGGTAGAAGAACATATCAACCATGACGTTCCAGCCATCGGATGTACGGGGGATGGTGCCACGGAGACGGAGAACTTCCCGTGCCAACAGCCACCAGATGAGACCGATCGAATGGCGGGTCTTGTTGTTGGTGGGGATAGCGACGTCGACAAACTTGAGGGGTGCATCAGTGTCGCAGAGGGCGATAACGGGGATGTTAACGTATGAGGCTTCACGGATAGCTTGGTGGTCGACACGGGGGTCGGTTACGATAATGAGACGGGGCTCCTTGAACGAGCGAGTGATGTAGTTAGTGAAGCTACCGGGAGTGAATCGGCCAGCGATAGCTTGGGCACCAGTGTTTGCCGCGTATTTCAGGACTGCACGGTGGCCGTAGGGACGAGCAGAGATGACACAGACATCATTGGGGTTCTCGACTGCAGCAATAACACGAGCGGCGAAGACCAATTTCTCCCAGGTCTTTCCAATGTTGAGGATGTGGATACCTGGTCGTAAAAAAACACATGAAGATTCCTCGAACGCGTCTGGCTTGTAGTCACTAACCGTCCACCCTTCTCTTCCAGACATAAGGTTCCATCTGCTTATCGCAGTTTTTCGTGCCGATATGGCATTGTGCCGCCAGCAGGAGCTGGATCTCCTCATCGGTTGCGCTGAGAACGGAGGGAAGTTTTGACATGGCGAACCTGCGATCAATCTGTTAACATCTACAAGGTCTCATTCGCATCCATGCAACGGGATGGTCGATTTCCACCGTTTTTGGGCCAAATGGACGACATGAAGCGTATAGAACGTACCGTTGGCGTTGTTTTGAGCTGTACGTCGACTTGCTACGACGTTGGCAGGCTTTCACGGAGCTCTTGCTTCTACTACTACAGAGTTCTCGGGGCGGTAGTACATCCAGAGTCCGCTCGGTCGAAACCGTTATGTTCCCACGCCACTGCTCCCCTCTGCACAACGCAAGAGAACGCGAGTGTGTCATATTTTTATTTTTTACCGGAAGATCAATATCGATCAATATCGATAGTAAATCCTATCCATAAGAAACAGAAGCTATCGTGGGCTGCTGAACTGGTAAGATGATTATCACAGCTATAAATCTTCATATATCCCGACCAGAATGGTACTCTTCGCTATCGAAAAAACACGCACGAAGTGAAAATGGTTCATCGAGATATAAAGCCAGAAAACGTTCTGATCTCGCCATCTGGACAAATATGCCTGACAGATTTCGGGCTGATTTACGCCTACGTAGGAGATGACGACTTCAAAAAGCTCAGATTGAACGAGCTGACCGGAATCCCTGGACATCTCGCACCGGGGCGAACGATCACTAGGGTGCCAGTGTCATATTGTCAATATTTCGGTCCCACTTATTTTCCAATAAAACTAAGCCATAAGCAAAGATATTTGTGGTTATATTCCCTGACAAGATCATCACTGACCGCGATCCTTGATCCTTGCGACAAATTTCCATACTCACCGTAGTTTTCATTGTGGCCATATGCATAAGTAGGTACATGTGCATATGTACATTCGTCCTAATGGTAATCCTCGTGGTAATCCTCGCCTTCATCATCATATTCAGATTCGTCGTCCGCAGTGTCCCATTGCTCGATGTGATCCCAAACAAAGTCAACTACCACTTCTTCCAGAGAGCTTGCTTCATCAGAGAAGAGGTTGCGACATTGTTGGACGACCAGTCTCTCAATCTCTACACCTTGGTTTGCACGTACTATGAGTGCATCGTGTAAGTCGATTGGAGTCACACCTCTGGGCCCCCCGATGTCCGCCGCTTCATCAAACACAACGTGTTCAAGAGTGATCAAATCTAGGGAAGGAAAGAAAAGCGCATCGTCACCAGGCCGGTATCCATTGGGAGCATGTGCAGCCAGCGCTTTCACGAAGCCCTCGACCGAACACGCGCTGAGAGTAATTTTCTTGAGATTCTGGGCATTGCGAAAGCTTTTCAGCCAGAATTCCTCAGAGAGATCTTCCAGACCGTAAATCGTAAGGTTGTGAATATTTGGCAATGATAAGACACTGCATATAGTCGTAATCGGCTTGTCGGAATGTGTGCTCCATGAAGCACTCAACGCAAATTGAAAGCTATGATTCCCAAAATCATCCATCATTATCACTTCGGCTGGAATGAAACTGCATAGTGGGTCCAAGACACCACAGCACATAAATGCCCCGTGCGTTAGTGCACCATATGACGCGAGCGACTGAGAGCCAATATACATCGTTTGGAATGTCGCGCATGAACTTGGAGGTGAAGAGTCGTCAATGTTACCGCACCCAACATGGGAGATGAATGGAAGCAGGGGCGAGAAGTCCAGTCCATTGGCGGGAGTGGCTAAACAGCCCAGTTTGAGAACAGCATTTTTCGGATAATTCAGGTAAGCGAGGACTTGGACGCATTCTAAAAGGGTGCCTCCAAGATAAAGCGACTCCAGTACAGGAAGGGAGACTCGGTTTTCAATCGGCACGGTTGACACGGACATACCATTTCCCGGGAGAAGGGGAGAACATCTTTCAGTGCACATCTACGCAAAACTGGCGTCCGTTTCAAACTTGCCACGAGCTGCGGTAACGACGGTCGAAATGGTGGACTGAGATGACGGATATCAAAATGAGTGAGGTTGGTGAGGAGAGATGAGGGCCACGGAGTTTCACATTCATTTAATGTTACTCTGCGGAGGTTGGGAGTTTGTCCACTGAAAAGATTTGCTGGAATGCAGGTAGTGGTATACGAAGCGACCCTCCCCAGAGTAGCCGACAAGGTAAGAGATTCTAGAAGGGGTGCGGGAGTAGTTAGAGACGCCATGGTTTCGCCCGTTGCGCTCCGAATTGCAACAAGTCTGAGTTCCCGGATACGTGAAATATGCTTGAGTGCCTTGCCGACAGTCCCCACTAGTTGCAGAGCAGGGTAGCTCAAGTCCACATCGATGACCAATGGCGCCATCTTCGATCTGCTCAACATCTGCTCGGTCCAAAAAGGGCTTTCCAAGACGAGGTGGGTCCAAAGAGCGGGAAATGCAAGAGCAACTTGACGCCAGTGGCGACAAACATGTGTGACTCTAATCCACATCAATGACTCGCAATCGTAAGAATATGTGCCGCGACGTCCCTTGTACGCCTGATGAGCATAATCCATGAAGATTTTTGCGAGAAGCTCGGCCGGCAGAGAAGAAACACAGGTGAATACATTGCGTTGTGAGCGAAGTTCGACTATTTGTTTACTGAGGGATGCGATCTTTTTGTCAATCTGTTCTTGGGCTCTTGCCAAGGCTTCTGGAACAGAGGGTGGGGCAGCCTCTTGAATTGTATGAGCGGCCATTGGCATGATTCGAATTCGTGAATGGAAATGATGGGATTATTGTCAATAGTCAAGTATAAGTAGCCTGGGTTCGTACTGTGAATGTACAACTTGAATGCAATGAAAGTGAGACTTGCCGATTATAAAGTCACTGTGGTTTGTACAATTGTTGGATGATCGTCAAATCAAAAAGGAGCTGGCGAATGTGCGTTTTTCGAAGGACGTAAAGAACCTCTTCTCTCCGTGACCTCTTCTCGTTATAAAGCAAAACCAAACAATGACTAGTATACAAGTTATATTGACTTTTTTGTACAGAGACTGTTGTCATCGATTCGTCAACAACGCACATACATATATCCTATACTCCCGCCAGCCATGCACACCGGCAAACGGTGCATATTGTAGTCAGGACTAGGGCAGTCATTGCTGTCTTCGTCGCCCTCACCATCACAATGCTGGATATGATCCCAAATCAAGTCAAGTACAACTTCTTCCAGAAGCCTTGCGTCGTCAGAGATGAGGTTGTGACATTCTTCGATGACCAGTCTCTCGATGCCTACACCGTAATTTGCGCGTGCTATGAGTGCATCGCGTAGGTCCATCGGAGTCACGCCTCTGGGCCCGTTGTCGTCCTGTGTTTCATCGAACGCAACAGCTTCAAGACTGATCGAATCTAGAGCGGGCAGGAAAATTGTATTGTCGCCCGGCTGATGTCCATCCGGAGCGCCTTTAGCTAGCGCTGTCACGAAACCCTCAATTGAGGAGCGGAGAAGAGTGATGCTTTTGAGCTTCGTGGCACTCCAAAAACCTTGCAACCAGAATTCCTCGGAAAGATCTGAATGATCATTGATGACAAGGTTGCAAATATTCGACAACGAAAGGCGGCTGCATATGCCTGCAATCGGAACCATGGGGGAATCTGTGTCCCAGCTCCACAAGGCATTCAATGCAAACTGAAACTTATCAACCCTGTATTTATTCCGATTCATAATTTTGGTAGCTGAAACTTTTGATGGTTGTTCCGAGGCACTGCACCAAATAAACGATCCGGGAGAATCCTCTGATTCAGGCAGCTGAGGGCCAATAAACATTGATTTGAATGTTCCACCTGCAGATGAGTCGTCGCTAGTACCGCATCCAAGATGAGATATGAATGGGAACAGTGGCGAGAACGCTAGTGCTTCATTGGCAGGACTCGCAGAAGTGGCCAAACAACCAAGTTTGAGAATAGTATTTTTAGGATAGTTCAGATGAGCGAGTATTTGGGCGCATTCCAAAAGTGTTCCTCCGAGATGAAGCAATTCCAATGCAACAAGAGAGATTCATTCTTCAGTCGGCACACTTGATACAGACATCACATTTTCTGGAAGAACGGGCAGAGCATCCTTCAATGTGCACCTGCGTAAAGCTGGCATCCGATCCAAACTTGTCAAGAGTTGTGATAACGATGGTCGAAATGATAGTTTGAGATGACTGATATCGAGGTGAAT
This sequence comes from Hygrophoropsis aurantiaca, assembly GCA_021014935.1. Lineage (NCBI taxonomy): Eukaryota > Fungi > Basidiomycota > Agaricomycetes > Boletales > Hygrophoropsidaceae > Hygrophoropsis > Hygrophoropsis aurantiaca. The sequence goes on from MU267652.1 coordinate 94,656, forward strand.
GAGATTAGCGAGGAGGGACGAGGGCCACATGATTTCACAACTCTCCAGCGTTACTTTGCGGAGGTTAGGAGTTTGCCCACTGAAAAGATCCGCTGTAGCAGAATGCGAAGTGACGGTAGTAAACAATGTTTCCGATAAGGCGAGAGATTCGAGAAGGGGTGCGGGACCGATTAGAAGTGCCATGGCTTTGCCTGCTGCTCTTTGTGATGTAGTAAGTCTGAGTTCTCGGACACGCGAAATATGTTTGAATGCCTTGTTTGCGGTCTCCATCAATTGTAGAGTAAGGTGGCGCAAGTCTACCTCAATGACCAATGGCGCCATCTTCGATCTAATTAACATTTGCTCAGTCCAAGAGGGGCTTTCCAAGACGAGAAGCGTCCAAAGATCGGGAAAGGAAAGAGCAACCTGGCGCCAATGGCGACAGACGTGCGTTACTTGAATCCACATTAACGAACTGGGGCGAGGATATTTGCCACGCTTTTTATTGTATACCTGACGGGCGTAATCCATGAAGATCTCTGCAAGAAGCTCGGGTGGCAAAGAAGAAATGCAGGTGACAGCATCGCGTTGTGGGTGAAGGTCGAGCGCTCGCTGACTGGGTAATGAAACATCTCTTTCGATCTGTTCTTGGGTTCTTATAGAGGCTTCCGCAACAAAAGGCCTGAGTGGAGTAACCTCTCGAATTGATTGAGAGCTCATGGAGCCAACTTGCCAATTATAAAGTCAGTGGGTTGCAAGACCGCAATCACTATCAGATCAAAAACGTTAACGTTTTTCGAGGGAGTTTCGGAACCTTATGCGCGTACCAGCGGCGTACGACAATCGAAGCGACTCTGCAACTTCATTAGGAGTCAGTGATGTCGGAAATCGTGGCGGTCCCTTGCTGGCCAGTGAAACACTGGCAAACAAACAAAACTGTAGTAAGTATTAGTACACTAAGTACCACTGTATGTGCGGTATGTAACGTACTAGCCTCTAGTTCAAAATTACATCTTTCATTCACTTCAGGTTGCGTTCCAGATTCAGGTTGATTCGCAGACCCCGTATCTCCTCTGGTCCTGCCTTGCAGCACCCGCCTGCAATTATCCCGCCGAAAACATCTTGTTTCATACCCTTCACTATTTCTGCGAATTCATCGGCCCATGAAACACTCGTATCTGTCATGCGCCAGGTCTTGGAAACAGAATCATATCCGTCTCCTTTATTCGGATGCAAGATAAGCCATGGTTTTGGTTCTCTTGGATAAAGGGCAACAGACGCCTCAAAGTCGGGAAGCAAATGGTGCAAGTATCTCAATCCCGTACAGTTGATTCCGATGCCATTGGGAGTTGGCAGAGGTTCCTCGAGGTCACTGTTAACCACTTGCAGCGCCGTTGCCACCAACTCGGCTACGGTATAACTTTCTCCGTGTGGGGATCGCTTCTCTGGATATTGACCACCCGGAAAGACCATCGTAATCCACCATGGCTTCAATTTTGTTTTATTTTGCGTGGAGGAATTGACCACCGTCCCAACAGCTCGTCTTATAGCCCTCACTTCTCTTTCTAGTGGAATGGTTTCGAAGGCCAGACAATCGATGGATTCCCATGTCTCGCGATCTTGTGCAAACACAAGCAGCCTCTCCGCGTGAAATTGAGCCAGAGCTTCGATAGATCGTTCTTTCCCCTCTCTGTCATCGTCGAAGGAATTGGTATTCTCTTCTTGGCCTGTAGCAGAGTAGGCCTTTGGACCGTAGGGTGGTGGAAAGACACCACCGAAATCTTGCATAGGGGACAAGGATGCACCGAAAGTTCCTAATGAGAGAGCGATATGGACGTCTTCTAATTTGACGTCCTTATTTCCCGAACAGAACTTGACCTTTGCCTCCATTGCAATCTTTACAGAGTCCCGCATCCGCTGTGCAGCAATTTCACGGGAATACCCTGCTCGTTCGAAGGTAGCATAAGAGGATTGATATCTGTAGACGCGATGTCAGGGGCGTCTTCTGAAGAAACAGGTGGAATAATCTGACGTCGAAGTAAGGAGAGTCCTGGCTCCCGCTTGAAGAAAAGCGAGATGTGCTTGCAGCAGAACATCTGGCTCATCGGCCGCTGATTTTCCAGACCACAGAGGGCTTTTTGTCAAATCAACGTGGAATATCTCCGCCAGTGTAGTACCCTGATAAAGGTGGTCAGCGTTCTGTCTATATCTGTTATCATTCAGCAATTCAAACTCGCCAAACCTCCATCGGACAGGTTTATCGCTTGCTTGTTGTACACATCACCCAGATCTGACATCATCGAAGGTTCTGATCAAGCCATCGTGTGACACGCAGGATTTTCACAGCTAGATATCTTCACGGCTCAAATAATAACCAGTGCATAAGCACTTCCCATCATTATCAAAACACAAGCTATTTAACAAGATCCCCTCGCTGCCTCCTACCTCGAACCCCACCACCATCATTCACGCTCGTCATTGAGACATCTCCGGAACTGTTTATCATTCTATCCAGCAACGACGATGACCGAGATGCTATTGGTCGATCCTCTGCATCTCGCAGTACATTCGCAGCACCTTTAATGCTGTATCCGCCCACGGGATGGTCAGGTAGCGGCGATGCACCCCTGGGGGTATTATCTCGGGAAGATCGAGCGTTGTTGGTTCTCGGTCTTTGTGGAAGTTCGGCATTGACCCGAGGATTTTGTGTAGATTCTGCCATACGACTCAGTAATGAAGGCGTAATTTCCCGAGGAGCGCTGTTAGAGTCCATCCTTGCTCTTTTATGCTGTGAAACTTCTTCATTCGGACCGAGGATGTTTCGTTTTTGGGGCGTTGCATTTCCAGCAAGTGGCTGTCTTCCGCCAATGGGACTGGGCGCCGATGGCAATCCATTTTCTCTCTTCACGGCTGCACTAGGCATCTCCGGTCGGCGGATTGAGGGCCGCGATTTGTTTGAAAGATGAGGGGGTGCATCGACTTGACGGGTAGCGGAAGAGACTTGAGGGGCTTGACCTACGAGTGACTGTTCAAAAGAATGGGAGAATGAAAAGCGATTGGGCGTCAACGGAGAAAGATAGAAGCGGCCCATTGCGAACCCTAATGAGACCTTGAATATCACCAGGCTCTTTGCTTGATTGTTCAGCCAAGGGTTCGGATTGAAACTTTCGTATTGCTGAGACAAGGTGAGAAGGTATCAACCACTTATCCCGTTCTTTACGCTGTCAAACAGTCATTTTTCCTGTATAATGTATTTAGGAAGAGACTTACGTCTTTGCAAGCAGATAGCAGTATCTGCACTATCCGCCATTGCTTCGAGGTGAATGATTTTGGTTCCCATAGCACCTGTGGCGCAGATATGAGGTCAAATAAAAATCGCAAGAAAACTCTATACTTCAAACAATATAGGACATGCATCCACGACCTGTTTTTGAAGCACGTAAAATTGTTCTGGGCTGCAAACATGGGGCCTTATGCGACTTTCGTCTAAACAAGCTGGGAGAGCGTCTGCTATGTGTGAGACCAGTGCAATCTGTGCTTGTTGAGGGAACCTCTGAAGCACGAGTTTTCCTGTTAAGGAAGTGCAGTAAAAACGAAGTAACTCTGCAGGAGAAGCGACGCGTCTCTCAACGGAAACAAAATCTGCCAGGGACAAATAAAATTCAACTGTTTGCAGCGTTTTCGCGTCTGTTGCGCGTTCACGAAGCGGACCTCTGACTTTCTGGAGGATGCTATCGAGGAGTTCAGTTCCTCGAGAAGAGCCTGGATGATAGCATGGGAGCGATAAAAGAATGTCCTTGACGATAACCTCGACATTTGAGGTGTCCAATCTAGATATTGCCTGCAAATATTATTCGTGAATACACGGCATCCCTTCCCATACTTACTCACAGTCAGAAGTTCGCCAACCATGACGTTCTCAGCTTCCGTTCCGGGTGGTTCTGTATATTTCTGAACGATGGCACTGCGTGCTTCTCCAGTTAGAAAGGCTATCACAAGTGAGCGTAAGCGATCTCGGATGTATTTTTCCTCTTCATCTAATGGTTCTTCTGGAGGGATAACTTGATCGCAGAGAACTCCGAGGGTTACGCCGGGGTCCATGTCTAGATGTTCACATAGCGCTGTTTTGACCACATCAACTTCATTGGGTTCATCTGAATAAAACGATTTTGGGTTAGAGCTATCGTCAGTCTTCAATGCAGGGGGTGGACCATTCGTGTATAGTAGCTAAGAGGCCCAATTCTGAGCCATTATGCTTATGAGACTTACCACTTTGCAGGAGTTGAACGAGGACATCGGCATTTCGTTTTACCCACTTTGTTTGGGCCCTAGAGACTTCTACGATCGCTTTGTACCCGTCCACGCGAACCTGGTACTATCTTTCAGCACTCATAACATCCGATTATAAAGATATATACCGCGGAATCCTGGTCTTCACAGAGATCATAAACCGCGTTTATGGCGTCCTCTTCGAGGTCAGGAAAATCACTGAAGAATGATTTTATATTGTTTGCAGCATAGCTTTTGAGAGACGAGTTTTCAGAGTGAGTCAGCTCAATTAGTTGCTTGAACGCTTCTCTCCGCTGATTCGTGTTTATATGTTGAGTACTGTTGAGTATGATATTTGGAAAGCAGCATTATGGTTCTTGGACATACCGTAGCCCCACTGCGTTGAGAGTCTTTCTCTGCTTTCCTTACCAGCTCCTTGATGCGGTTCATTCCTTGTGTGTCCTCTGGTTCGTGTTCTCGATTGCAGTCACTGGTAGAGTCAGAAATACTGCAATAACGTACACCCAACTTCTGCAAACTTGAGGTTGCGAGGGTGTAGTGCGAAGCATGAAGCTCGTAAGGGCATATTGTTCCCACGATAGTAGTCTACTAGATGTCACCATCTCAACATTTGGAATCTCAATAACTTTGTGATACTGTTCCTTTTACTTAGATTTCAATGCATTGCAAGTGTGATCTGTTTTTCCAAGAAAAGTTTCAACTAATAGCATTGTACTGATTACTGCGATAAAATAAGTAACTCAAACGTTTTGCTCGACCGACCCTCTCGTGATCTGATCTACAAATAACGCTTCAAACTCCTCTGGCGTCTGTCCAATGACGCCGAATGCGTTTTGCAGCGTGCGACCAAGGTAATCCAATTCTTGCGTAACACCCTTCATTGTGAGAGCATATGCAAAAAAGAGTAGCTGCCGAGATGCTTTGACGTCCCTATTTTTGACAACATCGAGGTTCCTAATCGCTTCCACCTGATAAATATCGTGGATCATAGAACTCTCAGTACAACTCGTAAAATTGATAAGGAACAGGGGCACGCACCAAACGTTCACGTGCTTTCTCGGCTGGTGGTAAATATGGAGGCAAAGGCGCCTTCAGTCGGAAGGCAGATGCGAGAGTAGAGAAATAGAGAATGATATTTCCGACCATCTCGTGCCTTTCCTTGTTTACAGGCAGAATAAAGTCTTTGCGAACACTCTGTAATCATCAAACAAATTAGCTGGGATTTCAAAGAATCAAAAGCGAAGCACAAACTCACTGTGAACCTGAAATTTGCCTCAGTTGTATTTTCATGAACGATAGGACCCAAATAATATTGCTTACCATTCTTCTCTTGTGGTCACGCACCGCATACTATGGAGCTTATCAAGAATCGTCTGCAAACTTGTCAAGATAGAGCGATACAGAAGAACCGGGAAAGGTCCTTTTAGACGAGGCTCATGCTGCGTTTGAGCGAGAAGGCCTTGAAGCTCTATAAGTTTAATCTGGAGATGAAGTTCCCTTGGAACCAATAACTGTCAGCCCAAGTATACATAATTGAGATTGTACATACATCGCCATAAACTCTTCTATCGAGATGCTGAGTTTTGCGGACGCTGATTTGGACAACAACGATGTTCTCTCGTCAGGAGTCTCATCTTCATTACGGTTATCTGGAACTTCCATCCCGGAATTGGAAGCGACGAGACGAGTGTATAACCATCCTAGGTTCAAACAAAATCTGAACATTAAGTATCCCATGAGTTCGATGTGCTTATCGTAGACGACGAGGATGGGTACTCACTCGCCTAAAGCTTTGCTCAATTCGCGTCTAGCTTCGGCCGGCCACCAAAATCTCGATACTAGAGCAGCCCATAGGACACCTACAATCACAGCTGTAGATCGATGATACGCAATGTCCAAAACCGACACATCTTGCGCTCGCAAATTATACCTATTTCAACAATAAGTGAAATGATGTCAGAACCGGGCAAGGACAAGGCTTACGCGTAGAGACAGGTAAGATTATATGTCAATAGAACGAATCGTCCTGTGGTCGCGTACTCTGGAGTGCCGACGATGTAATAAAAGCAAGGTATAGAGAAGAAAAAGCCGAAAATTGAGAGTACAACTGCGTTATGCGGGAATAGCGTGTATACGCCGGCAGCGATGACAGCTGCAAACCTGTCATGACATGAGAACCATGTAGTCATCACTAGAAAGGTGAAATCCACATACAAAGTACCCAAAACTCGATGTATGCTGAGGAAGTTAGTCTATGATTGTTGAGCATCTCTAACCAAACGGTATTTGAAGGAACTCACTGCTCCAATGGTGGGCGATATCACCGCAAAAAACTACATGTCGCTCAATATCAAAGATAGACATGGACGTCACAACCAAGCCACTCACGGATATGAGAGCCCATTCTCCTCGATATTCCATAAACACCGGCCGAGTAGCATCAAAAAACGCAGGTGCGGCGAGAATCGCAGTGGACATTCCCACTTTGATAGCATACTTGATATTGCGTTCCTTCAAATGTGCACCAAGCTCCCATAAAGACCGGTTAACGCGTTCGATAAACGTTAAATTCGAACGGTTCGGGGTCTGTATTGTGTCTGGCGCATGGGGCCTAACTTTAGGGAAAAACACCTTGTGACCGCGGTGTGGATTGAAATAGTTAGCTAGTGATTGATTGATATGGAATCAGGTTTGAGTTTGATAGAACCACTGATAAATGCACGTACATAAACGGCGCGGGAGTCGAGGTCGACCGGATTTCTCAGGTGGCGTAGGATCACGAAAGGAGCGGAGCGCGGAGAGTACTGATTTTGGTACATTGAGAATGTAACGTTGCACCCAACTTGACCGACTGGCTCTAGTCTGCTCTACCCCGTATATCCTGCGCATAGCATCTGTGAATGATACCAATTCTCTGGCAAACTCTTGCAGCGTAAATATGAAGCTAAAAGTTGCGCATCCCATCATGATCAATGAGAACAAAAATTTGACTGCGAAGCAAGGGTTTCTCACAAGTATACGAGGAAGATATGCTCGTTTTCGTCGTTAGTGAGCAAATAATTATCTTCTTGTGACGAGACGATCGAGTTCCTTGATGATGCAGTAGCAAATTCACTCTTCCGATACAAGCGCATGACGGCGTGATTCGATGTGCTCTCGAAGGTAAAGAGCGAACGCTCAATGCTATCGATGATCTCGTGGAAGTCATGGGGCTGCATCGCATGTTCATGCTCCTGTGCTACAAGTCGACTGTGTGCAAAAGCTTCTCGTAGCCGTTTGAGACTGGACGTGCAAGTCGCCTACATGAATATTTAATCAGCATATATGCACCAATGAAAGGCATCGAGCCATACCGAAAGCGCTTTCAGCGGAGGTCCAACATCATCGACCAAATCCCCGAACATATCAGCAGCAGCTTGCAGCAACACTTCATCTGCATCATCAACCGATAGGACCGCATCACCATTGCCATTCATCTTCCCCTTTCCACCCCCAAACTCGCCGTCAACACCACTGCTTGCTTTGTTTCTCCGTAATACCAGTTTTCCATCGCTCTGCGCCTTCGTGAGCTCGTATTGCAACCTCGTACCTCCCCTCAGCCCGTTAAGATGCTGCGCAAGTCTAGTGAGACTGTCTACAGCATCCGCATACGCTTTGCGTGCCAGGCTGTTTCCAGATCCATGGAGCCCGCTGAACCACTCCGAGCGCGCCTCTCCGAGATTTTTCTTGAGGCTGGTGAAGCTAGACTGATGGTTCTCGACCGCTTTCTGGATCTTCCCGTGGCTCGGCTGGCGAATAGGTTCCTCAAGGAGGAAGGAGTTGGTAAGCAAACCGAGGAGAGTCGAGAATGAGTCGAGTGTTTTCGTCATGTTTGCTTGGAGATTCTTTGTCGCGCTCTGTGGCCACAAAAATACACACACGACGTTGGAGACGGTTGCACCAACGAGTATGATAGCAGATACATGCAAAAGCATTTCCCATCCTCCTTCCTTGACAAGGCTAAGGTTTGATCAGCATTTGATATAACAAAGAAAGGGCACAACTAACATTGTGAACAATGTTACAGCAGCCATGCTACACGCTGTAAAGGCAGAAAAGATCAGCCACTCGCCGTATCTAGACCAGGAACTGAATGCTCGACCTGTGTTGAATGTGGGCTTGTTCATCCAAACTTTCATCCATGCTAGTCCAGACATACTCAATCCTACCCAAAGAATAGCGAGCACATCGGCTAACCATTCCCACCCTGGTCGCACCTCAAGGAACCAGAATAAAGACATGCCGCTCAAGCATGCCATTGCAGAATATATGAGGGCTATGGAACAGAAAGAGTCCGCTTCCACCATGCCTCCAATAGTCTTTGCGGGATTGTAGTACACCGCACTAAATAATGATAATGATTAGAAGCCGCTTTAGGAGATGAAGAAAATACCAAACATTGTTGCTACCATGTGCCCAGCTGGGGATGGCCCATTGTCCTTGTTGGTTTTAAGGTCGCTCATAAATCCAGATAGATGAGGCGAAAACGTGAAAAGAGAAGCAATAAAGTAGGCTATCGAGCATTTCAGAATATTTCGCCACAAAACCGGTAGAGTTGGAAGGCGCCAAGGTTGTTTCGCGGTGCTTGGAGTGTGCGACGTACGGATGGTTTCGTCCGAATCATCAGAATCTTCTTCGTATTCGGCGGAAGGGCGGGATGTATGACCACTAAGATGCTCTTCCCGGACGCTACAATCGTCCACCGGTGACTCTACAGGGTCGCTGAACAGGTCGACTTCGTCTGGGGTAGACTGTGAAGCAATATGGTATGATTCAGAGCGACTAGGTGGCTCCCCAGGACCTCTGCGTCTTGTCCTCGGTGCTCCCGGACTTCTTAACTGCCCCCCATCCTCCATCAGTTGCTCGAACAATGACCATTGGTGGTGATGCGATCCAGGCGTAGAAAGAGTCAAACGTCCAGGACCAGAAGTTCCCTGCATATGGTTTGTATTGGTACGCTTCACAGGTGTCAGAATTGGTGCATGCGAGTAACTGCGGTGCTCGAGTGTTGGTCTGCGCGAGGGCACAGACATGTTTCCGAGAGATGGCATGGGGCGCACGCGAGGTGTACTTGGTCCACCAACCGAATGCCAGCTTGCCATCTGCTCTGGAGAGCCAACAAGCACGGATCCAGTGTATTCTGGTATGTCGCTAATATTAGATACATCTAAAGCTCCGGTATGTGGTTCTGATTCCAAGGTCACTTGCGAAATGCTTGCACGGGAAGACATTAAAGTATATGCGTCTTCTGCTCTCAATCGCGAAAATGGCGCATATACCTACGTCTTAGGTACTGATCGATTGGCGGAATATTCAAGTGTGGAAAATGCTAGATGAGTCTCTTTTTACTGAACTCGGAGGTTTGTGCGATGGGTTATCCGTGTGGACTTTGCGGATCACAAAGCGATGACAAGGCGGAATAAATGCGAAGAAGAGGATTGGACATAGAAGATGAGGGAAGCGAACTGTGAATGGAAGCAACACTTGGCGCCCAGTCTCGTGTTACAGTAAGGTCATGACGTTGCATCATGATCAAGGGCACAAGTTGAGGTAGTTCACTTGCTATTACTTAGTATATGGCAGCCTTATATTACACTATTACACTGTCGATTCTTTCTCTAGCTCTGTTTCTTCAAGGTAAATCAATCTACCAACAATGATGATGGGTCAAATCTGGGTCAAATCCACAATCACGAGCAGCAGTTTGTGGTGTTTAAACGTTATTACTTTCAATGTGGTAAGAGTACAGCTCGGCAAGCTATGAACGGGGAGAAGTAATGTGCAAGAGTCAATAGAGTACCAGATGGAAAGCGAAGGGCGGGGTGGGATAAGGGAGGGTACTCGAAGACAAAAACTGTCGACGAAAAGAACAGGGGTAGCAGGTAGTCTGTAGGAAAACAACAGAGGGAAAGTATTGTCAAAAATATATCAGGTAGCGTACAATTAGGAATGGTGAGAGAGACTAGCAATGTACCGAGTGTCCATCTAGTGTCCAAGGTGCAGTCCCCAGTAGTATCAACTATAAGCGAGAAGTCCGGAATGAATCAAAAAAAGCTGCAATGTCCAACCAGGCGAAGACAGTCCAATGTCCAATAGGTGGTGCGTATTAAAATTCGTAAAAGAACGTGAGCGATGCGTATGCGCGAATCGTTAGCAAAGAACGCGGGCATTATTAACGAACAAGGAAAAAACGTCCAAGAAGTCCAAGTGTCCAAATGTCCGAAGAGTTGTAAGATTAGTCCGTGAAGAAGAAAGCAAAAAAGTGTCCGGATGTATTCGATACACAAGATCGTACCCGCGAATGACCATCTCTACCTGGCGGCGTGTGCCGCACGTGCCTGACGTGGATGATTAGAGCCCCGATAGGCGCTTCTGTACCTTGGCCACTGAGTAACCCAGAAGAGGGAATCTTGCACTGAGTTTAGTCATGGCGTACAGCAGGGTGCCTATCTCGTTGCGGACATCTGAACTATTAAGCATAGGCCACGATGACTCCATGATGTTGAGCTCCCGGATCAAAGTGTCAACAGCACACGTCCAACACGGCTAGAGTACCAGGGAACATAATTAGCATCAAGGCACCAAGAAACATATGAATTCAAGGTGACATACACCAACAATAGGGTCAAGGAAGTCATAATCCGTGTCAGCGATGTGCTTGATAATCGATACGCAGCATCGTGCGGCTGTAAGACACTTGTCATAGGAGACCGGATCATCTTGGCCCAGAGGGTAGTAGAGATGAATCATAGCAGCGTGAGCTAGTGTATGCGTTGTGAGGAATGCATGCTTGTCGTGAGGCATTATAGCATCGAGCTGGTGAGCTGGAATAAGTGTGGGAAGAAAGCGTGCAATAGTGTGTTCTAAATGCTGGAAATCGTCGGTGAACGCGCTGGATAGAGCTAGAGCTGGAAAGCGGTGAGCGTTCATGATATGAAAGAGACAATGCAGTTCCTTACGCTGGTCCCAATTTGCCGAAAGCTGGTGCGCACGTTCGAAGAGCGCCGATGCCTTGACCCGAAGAGCGAGAGGAGAGAAACCCCCGACCAGATTTGCAGCCTGGCCTTCGAAGAAGCTTCGAACTGTCTGGAAGCTATGAATTTCATCAATCTGACCCTATAAAACCAAGGCGTAACAAGTAAGAATAATGTCCGCCGTGAAAAATATATTAAATCATACAGATTCATATTCCTCCATTTCCTGAGGCCAGGGCATCAAAATGGAAGCATAGCCGTCTGGGCTCTCCGGAATCGTTACTGGTTTTTGGAGTACGACGGACCAGCATCGATCTAGGACAAATACTTGCCAGAAAGTCAATATTCGCTCGCCTTGTTCGATGACGTCTTTGGCTGGCTCGAGTCTGAACGATGGTATTGCGCTCGTAGTTTCGAACGTCGGTCGAGTGAACAGCGCGCCGTGAAGCCCACATTGAACCGCCAGGGAAGCCGCAGCGTTGGCATGGTAACTACCTTCGAGCGCCCGTCCATTCGATAAGAAATACACCGACAATAAGCAGGAAGCTTGTATGACGTCCAACACTCTGTTATGATATTGTAGAGCATCGGTCAAAGCTTCTAGCGCACGGTTCAGGTAATGCGACTCGTGTTGGCTGAGCGGTCCGGGCCGGGAAATGTAACACGCCCAAAGGAATATGGCGTTCGTCAGAACAGGATGCCGTTGCTCCATTACCGGTCGAGTAAATGATTCTCGTAATCGGCCCATGTGGATTCCAAGAAGACACTGGTGTCGATGTGACGAGAAGATGTCCACCCTATAAGGAATGCTCAGTTGAATGAGCAAAGATGGGGGGTGGCGTTGATACGTACAGCATCTGAGCAAACTCAACAGTAGGTTGCGGCTCTTCTTGGAAGGTGTCAGTAAACGGCGATGGCGACGGGGAAGGTACACCCTGCAGCCAGGAACTTTGAGGGGAATTTGTGGCTGGTGAGGACCATACGATGAGCAACAAGGTAATCTATGATCGATGATTGTATTCACCGGAAAGAAACGGGGAATGTGAAGCAGAGAAACCAGTGCTCGCAGGTGAACCAGCGATCGATGACGATGAGCTCTCTGAGCGTCGGTGTCCATGGGGATCGTACAAGGTAACTGAAGGTGATGTGTACTCAGGATCCTCGAGCTCTCGTATCCGCTGTTCTAACCGTTCGATGTTCTCGCGTAGCAGCTGAGTTCTCGTCTTTCCCTTCCCATCATCGTACTGACAGGCGTCTGGTTTTTTTGCGCGGACACATTGTTGGCAAGAAGGTTTTGCACCGTCGCATCTCTACAAAGACGTGTTTGTGAGGCCGATATTCTGCCGATTTGATGAGAAGATAAATAGGACTTACCATCTTGCGCTTTCTGGAGAGGGCACGTTTGAGCATAATCAGTCTGGGGAGAGAAGAAACGACAGAGGGTGTAAACTGAAAATACCTGCAGCGGAGACAGGCCTTTCCTCGTTGCAGCGTAGGAGGAGGCGTGGCAGGCGATTTACTGGCCATTATTGGAACGGATACTAAATATACACGAATGAAAGTGAACCTATGGGGTTGGGAGAGATCAATCTGTGTGAGTACCAAGTGATGAAACAAAGAGGTCACATACTGATATATGGATGGATTGAAACGGGGAAAGCGCAGAGACTTAGCGGGAGGACGAAAGACCGACTACGGCTGCGACACCGATAGGCATGAAGTGAACAAACGAAACAAGAGACACAACAAATGCCTGCAGCGACGACAGCGCAACTAGATCAGAAATAATTTACTGGGAACATGGAAGTCTGTGTTCAAATACTTTTGGCGGCCGTGCGTGCCGCTCAGCAAGGGATATTGACTTGATCAAATACCAGAGCACGCGGCAATCCATTTCAGGGCAACCACTTAACCGGGACAACGTAAACTAATGATTCTGACAAGTCCACAAGATAACACAGAAAATAAAATAATATTAACCCCTTGGCAAGTCCCTCCACCAAAGGCATCCTCCGTGTTCACATATCCCCCATACCACCTCAGGTCACTAAACAATCCATCGGCGGGTCTTGACAGCAGTTTGGGTTTCATTTGGGATCGTCTTGTCGACCCAATCCCACTAATCTCTCACATCGGCCTTCCTACGCCGTCTGACCCATGACGGCTGTCGGTCCGTCCATTATTTATCTTCAATGTGGAATAGGAACATGCCTTGTACAGAACATGAATAACGCCCATTGCGGCGCTCGTCTCTCCATGTTCAATGTTCTGTGGCGTATAATGTCTCGAGCAGAGCTCGTTGAATCCGATGCAGATCTTTTTTGCCTATGTTAGAACTTTCGCAAGCCTTTTTCTTCTGAATCTCACGACCATGCGTACATATCTGTATAGACCCGAGCTGACAGGCAGGGATGTGGGCTGTGAAGCTGATATCGATCGAATCGGGTACGTACATACACTCAAAGCCATCGCGCACCTATCTCATGGAGATTCCCTCAAAACGGCCTTTTAAAAGTTGCGATGCTGTGTGTGCGCATCATCGTCCAAAAAACTTACAGCGCTACGATTCTCAAGGATATTGCAGCTATATTCGTGCTGATATATCGCATCTCGACCAGTCAGCATCGTCTCTGAACTTCGACCAATCCTAGTCACTGTCAGCGACCCACACAAGCGCCGTCGGTACCGAGCATCGCATGTCCACTACACATCCGTCAAATCTTGTGCCTGATCCCGAGTTTTGGCCATCGCAAAAAGGGAAGTTGCCGAGGGAAGATGACGGTCGATACTCAAAGTAGCAAACGGAAATGTCACAACCTTGTGCTGACTTAGCAGGCCGGATATCTAGTATAATCAAGCCGTGACTTGGCAAATCAGCCGTGAACCTCTTCATTATTACTGCAGAGGTCCACTTAATCATCCAGGAACAGTTCTCCGAGCCCTGTCAATCTCTGACATGACCTGTCTCGTTCTATTCTTCCTTCGGAAAGAAATGGCTCCGGAAAAATATGTGGGTCATATGTTTTTCGACTGTCAAGCATGGCAATCTTCGCACTGAGTGCGCTGTCTCATGCACATGACCAAGGGTTCAATGCTTATGTCGGCGGTGGTAGTGAGCATATTAACGGGCCGTTCATCTTCGGTATTGTTATCGATAACGTCGACCGACCGTCGGGCCACACTTGTCTTCATCTAGATACGAGCAACGAAATTGAAGTTCTCCTTACAACATGCCGAACGAGGCAGCGCGTGCGTTCCCCGCATGAACTACAAAGCCTCCCAAAGGTTTCGTAAATTCGTTTCTTTATACGGATTAAACGTTATCGTCCACAAGGTGCATTTGATTGATGTTTGGCATGGAACAGCAAATTGATGAACTTTAGTCACTGCTCTTACCGTACAGATCGTCAGGTGCGAAACTTCCTATCGCTCGCCCTCTCCGCAGACCCGCTAAATATCGGGTATATGAACCGTATCGCGTCTTGTATACCCATTGATTGTTTAGTGGCCCTCGCAAGCTCCATTTGTCCTTGAATATTGAACGCTTCAACTAATACTCCCAGATATGATTATATAGGAGCTTTCAGTCCGAAGCTTGGCAGACGCTAAATATCAATGCTTTCCTGAAGCAAGCACGATCGCCCCCGAGCTCAGGATAAGCCTAGGTCGTCCTTCCCCTGCGACGTAAGTACATCAAGCTCGTACATAAATCTTTTTCGCACAGGTATTTATCATACACGTCTTAACAAAGTTCTGCACTCGGGTTAACCACTTTCTAGTGCCTCTGCAGTTTTGTTGGATGCTGATATGTAATTCTCGAAGAGGACTTTGACAGTGCTTTTCATTCCTCAAGGCTCAAAGTTGAGTCAAAGCATAGATTTGTATTTCATGCCACCGCTGGGACACGTCCTATTTTTCAACCGTTGTACATCGCCTCCAGATTTTCCCGTTCAGTATCGCATCATCTGATGGTTTATCCGACTGATTCCACATAACTCTGCATCATCCAAGCAAACGTCCATCTCATCAACAGTAGTGGCGGCGTCCGAAAGAACCAGTCACTGCCTTACACCAAACCTACTTTCCGGTCCGCTTAATCCATAGACTCATCAGTACAGCGTAGAACTTTGTCGCCGACCCTTTCCATCCAGTGCAACACGTTTCTGCTCTTTACCATACACTTCTTCCAACCACACGGTTCATCCCCAAACGACCAGGCGAAAAAAGCGGCACAGCGCCTTGATGATAATCATTGATCCCACCATCGCATCACTGTTTTTCAGGTATCCTGTGCTCCTACTCTCCCCCACCCACCTCCATATGGATCTCGACGCAATGCGTCCAAAACACTACTAATAAGTAAAATTGCATAACGGACTGCATCAAATACTTTCACTTGACGATGGGATACCATCTCAACCTTTGGCGATTTCTTGAATGCCGGTGTAATGGTAGTGATGTAAGAACGCTGACATCGCGTCTGATGCCCGTAAAGGTACGATATCCAGCAGTACTGCTTATATTCAATCATCAATATTCCATTGTCATCACCTTCTTGTTGGTGACAGTCCGTGTGTTCTCACTTGATGTCTCTCTCTTTATCCAGTGTTGGTTGATGTTCCTCGTCCCGCTAATTATAGCATCGGGGCCGACGGAAGCCCTTTGTTCTCTTTGCAACGATACTGCATCTGTCCTTTCGCATTGTCTCGCATGCAATACTATTCTCACCCAGTGATCCTGTACCGTCCCGTGAATCTCTATATACACCTCGTTCGGTCAGGCGAGCATCAAACAGTCAATTGCACAAAAAATATTTACTAATAAACGACGGATGCTAGCCTTCAATTATCGGTGCCAGTTATCAGTGCCAACATGCATAAAAAAACAGCCGCGGTTGCACTTGTTTCTCGTCTATGTGTACAGCCTTTTTGCAGGCTGATTCCAGGAGCATTACGAAACGTCAGCTTGGAAGCTTTTATCATTTACCGTTTATTGTCACCGCGGTTATGTGCGTGCGTGCACTTCGATATTTATCTAGCGCACGGAATTTTGACAGAATGCAAGTTGTGCATCGCGACGCGGCGTGATTATCCCAGGATCATCGGAGAGAAGGATCAGCTGTGACAAGGAAGCACGGTCAGAAGATGGAGTTGATTTTCTACCCCACTAACTATGGAGAGTGTGACCATCCAATAAGGATCGACGACCGCTGCTCAGTAGAGGTGAGGAGATGGGGGCTGTCACTCATCGCCCCAGAGACCATCCGCGCTTCTGCAATCCAGTAGCAAAGTGCATTCAAATGGTTTCAGCCTTCCATCAACATCAAGGTCACTGTCTCACTGGCAATTCCTCATAGATCGGAACAATCTACGAAGCGTATTATTGTCGATCCACTATATCCATTGTAAGTAACTGCGTTATGATGCATTTGCATTTTACAATTGAAATCTGGAAAAGCCTGCTACAGATATCCCCACAGACTGAAGTAGATTAGATTTCACCGTTTATCCGTGAATATCAGGGACCACGCTGCGTTTCGCATGGCGGCTGTCCCCTCCTCGTCATGCTCTCGGGACCGCAACTCCAAGCTGTGCATACCAGGTGCATATACACATAAATACCACCAGATCTCACTAGGTGTGTATTTTAGCCTTTCTGATGGATAGATACATGTGTGCGCTAATTTTATCATGCATCGCAACTCTGAGATCGGAGGCTGAGACTTAGAATGGATTTGAATTGGACCGTGCAACTACGAGCTCGAGGCTGCCCGCACTTGCCGCAATGCCCCTCGATCGATGTATCAATTCTGTTGTAATTTCAACAGCTATCCTGCGTCACGCCTCAGTTCTGATCATTCTGATGTTAGCTGATCTGGTCTAGTGCTTTGCGTTCATTAGGAACGTCCGCGCTTCTGGCAGTGGATTTCGTATTTGTGGATGCAGTATATGTACTGAGGCTGGCATAGGACCGCTGAAGTTATCGCTGGCATATCTTTTACGACTTAATTCACATGCGCTCGGTATATCTCCACGGTGCGGTATGCCAGTGCACGATGATTTCGAAGATTGCTCTCGATTCTGAAGAATGGGGCACCTTTGATCATTCGAAGCTGCTTGTCCTGACCCATAAGGACCTTAACCCTCGAAGCTTCATTGTGGGCCATCTTCGGCTCATTGACTGGGCTTGAGCGGAGTCACGGTCTTGTCCCGAAAGGTTTGAATTCGCAACAGCCAGGTCTCCATCGGGCTTGAGAAGCACGATGCAACTCTATAGTCACGGACTACCGGCCTAGAAGATCAACCACTACAGCTTGCGCCTTGAAACGTCATCGGAAGCTCACTCACTGGTGTCCGGCGCGGTATTTCTTCAAAATAACGGAGGCTTGTACGAATGAGTTGGTCCAAACTTGAATCAGCATAACTGTGGATCTGTTTCAAACTAGATAGATACAGTCCATGGATCAATACTCGCATTTAGTCGGCCGTATCGGTTTCTGTCAACCTCAAGTCTGTTACTGTTAAAGAAAGCGAGCGCCATTAACTTGGGAATCGCGGTTTTTGGTTAGCTATTGATGGCGGCAAAGTGATTATTTTATACGATGAGTCGCTACATCGAAGCGTCAATCGTGCCTACTCCTCTGACCTAGGCGTGGCGGTCTAGTCCATGACCCCCTGCACGACCCTCTGCACGAGAAGGAGGAGAGCGAATCCAGAATTCATTTGTGATGGCCAGTGCTATTTCTGCGGAGAAAGATGCAGGGGGTGTCAGACAACTCATCGCCACAGTTCAGCCGTATCCAATTCAAATGAAGTTCATAATGCTCACAGTAGCCCATAGTGAACTTGTCTCCTCTGACCTTCGCAGATATCTGAAGATCGTTCATGTTCTCATTGCAGTATCAGATGTAAATAAACAGAAATACAAAGAGCGCAGCCCCATATTCAAATGCATATCGCTACTGCCAAAAATAATTCAATATCCTGTATGCAAGAGACAGTCGGAAAATACCAACCAGGGTCCGGACAAAACTTGAACCATTGCGAGGCGAAAAAAATACCCCACCACACGATCACACGAGGGCGGTTGCAGCTCGTTAATGCGCCTGTAGCCTTTAGATGACCGCTGGACAGAATGACGGGATAGTGGTCGTTTCTCAGCGAAGGGTGAGCTCTGGGTACATCAGTAAAATCACGCGCTGCTTAATAGACTTT